>JNEN01000772.1:0-23620 GCA_000697355.1 Syncephalastrum monosporum B8922 | reverse complement strand
ATATATGTGAAGGGGAAGAGGGGAACGTTTGATTAATGGAGGGAACAAAATCCATCCTTTTTAAAAAGTGGGTGGTCAAAAATACCTAAAAGGGAAAGGGGAACAAAGAGAGCAAAGAAAAAGAAGAAAGTTATGCAGATGGGGGCCTGGTAGACCAGTCTCACATGTGGTCGGTTTCGGGTGAAGTGAGTCGCGTACGTTCATCGCGTTCAATGGCTCGATGTATGCGTCGTACGAGACGATCTACGTCGTACGCCGACATGTACTTGCGTCGAAAAAGCGCACGGTACACAGAGTTTCTTTGTTGTCCGTTTGTGTGTCGACTCTTGGCCACAAGCTTATTGATATGGCGAGCGCGGCGTTTCTGGGATTGCTTGTGGTCTTCGACGTTGCCTTGTAGTCTCTTGGTTTCTTCTTGGAGTCGGACGATTTCGGCTTGTGCGCCTTCGAGTTTGTTGAAAGTTGGTAAGCGTGGTCCCATAGGTTCAGCATTTGATTTGTGACAGGAGCAGGGCGAGAGTCTTCATTGCGCGGGCGGTGTCCGACTAGCTGTTGCGGGCGACGATCATTGTATGTTTGCCGGCGGCCTTGATACTGAGGACGACAGTACTGATACTGTGGTCGGCGATCCTGGTAATGCAGGCGGCGATCCTGATACTCTTGCCGCGGCGGGCGCAGGGTCGGTGCGGGCCATCTGCCATCCAGGTACATTTCGTTGAAGGCAGATAGGATGGTACGGCGAGCGGCACGGCGTGCTGCTTCGGCCAACGAGCATCCTTCGTTGAGGGCTTCGGTGAAGAATTGGTTAAGGCGGCGGTCATGCTCTGGTCCGTGGATACGCTCCAGGTTCGATAGCTCTATGCGGTCCCTTTCGTTCATGATCAAGGCAGTTGCAGGCGCGATGAAATTAGACGGCATAATATTTTGAATGACGGCTCGTTCACCGTTTGCCATGCGATATGCGTTGAAAACTTCAGGTACTATATCTGTGCGTGTGCTGGATTCTGTGTTCCAGAGGGCTTGGGCGAATCTTTTGAACTCGGCAAAGGTAAGGGCACCCATTTTCGCACAGCGGTTGGCGTAGCGTGGTTGGAGTCCGGCCTTGAATCTTGATTCGATAACACCTCCAGTGTTATCAATTTCAGCGTGTTGGGTGGCGACCAGGAGTCTCAGGTAGAAGCTGTTCGGCGCTTCTTGTTCTCCTTGATGCATACGGTCAAATAAATTCCGCATCTGCATAAAGACTTCGTCCGTAATGAATTGTCCTTTAACTGCAGTGGTGATGTCGTAAAAAAGTGCGTTGCTGGCTCGTTGGAGTAGGTTCTCCTTGTAGTAAATGCGTGCGGCTCCACGTAGTTGGGCGAATAGGATTTGCTTTTTGCGGCCTTCTTTCGTCACGTTGCCCAAGGCAAAAGATGACTCCAAGTCTTCACGAAAGGCTGTGAAATCTTCATGCAGTGCACCAGAGTAAGTGCGCAAGGCGTTTCCGTTGATCAGCTCTTGGGCCAACACAGGTGTGTTCTGTTGTTCGGTCATTTTCTTGATTGCTGCAGAAGTGAATTTCTTGGTAGGTTGTAGGCGATTTCGCGGTAAATTTGTCGTATAACGTCCCCTGTAGTAAGAGCACCAGGTGATGGGGTTGTGTAGTGATAAGGGCACCAAGTGATAGAGTAAAAAAGTGATAGGTGGTTTTGGGTAAGATAAAAAAAAAGGTATAATGTGGGTGTGTGAATAGGTGTTTTGTAATGAGACACCAGTCAAACCACAAGTTATGTGTTTAACGTGTACGTGTACGGAAAGGTAAGAAATAAAAAGAAAAGAGAAAACGTCAAGAGGAACGTGCGTCTCTTGATGTTACAAGTTTAGGAAAAGATAAAAGGGCAAGAGGAATATCACGTCTCTTGCGTGTGTGTATGAAAAGGATATAGGTAGCGGTTTGTGTTTGTCGATGGAGTAGGCTGTTTCAACGGAGGCAATGGAGAATATAAGCTTCAAGGATAAGATAGATAGAGCTGTATTTGTGTATCTGCAATTGACTGATGTCTTTGAATAGAAACTATGGAAGTATTTATACTAATTGCTAGATTTGCTAAAATATATGTGAAGGGAAAAGGGATAAGATATGATTGGAAAAGGAAATGTATCCATCCAAGAAGGTGATGGAGTGAAAAAAGTTGACCATCCAAAAGGTTAATGGATGGAAAAAAATCCATCCTTTTGAAAAGTGGATGGTCAAAAATACCGAAAAGGGGAAAGGGGAACACCGTTTTTACTTCGACGCTGCTGAGTTCGATGTGGTTGTTGCAGGCTTGCTCGTGCTTGACTGATGTATCGGTTTTACGACCATGACTTTGGCTCTGGACTGCCTCAAATTTTGGCTTCTTTTTCTTTCTCGCTTTCAGTTAACTTTTGTAGTTCTTGGCCAAGGAAGCGTCGGAGAGGTTTCGTCCGCTTCGGCGTCAGTCTGTGGCATAGCTCGTGACGCCCTGAGTGAACATGAAGCGCTTTGCATGGCCATCGTGCGATGCAACAGCGACTTCATTAGTAGCGTCGTGCCAAGGCAGGGTGATTGTTTATCGCAGCAAAGGTAAGCAACGTGTAACGCACGTAAGAAGTACATCACTGACTCTTCCCTTTTGATGGTAACAATGGCAACACTGCCTGGCTTCTTATGAGTGCCCACTTTGGCCAAGGAAGCGTCGGAGAGGTTTCGTCCGCTTCGGCGTCAGTCTGTGGCATAGCTCGTGACGCCCTGAGTGAACATGAAGCGCTTTGCATGGCCATCGTGCGATGCAACAGCGACTTCATTAGTAGCGTCGTGCCAAGGCAGGGTGATTGTTTATCGCAGCAAAGGTAAGCAACGTGTAACGCACGTAAGAAGTACATCACTGACTCTTCCCTTTTGATGGTAACAATGGCAACACTGCCTGGCTTCTTATGAGTGCCCACTTTGGCCAAGGAAGCGTCGGAGAGGTTTCGTCCGCTTCGGCGTCAGTCTGTGGCATAGCTCGTGACGCCCTGAGTGAACATGAAGCGCTTTGCATGGCCGTCGTGCGATGCAACAGCGACTTCATTAGTAGCGTCGTGCCAATGTGGGCTTTATTCCATAATAAAGGTTGCCATTTTCTGTATCCCATTTTTGGCCTGGATGTCAATCGACGCGAGTCTGTTCATGAAAAGACGTTGCTTTCTCTGCGTTCATCGTCTATATTCTAAAATCTTGTCAGGCATGTGCAATAATATAGGATACTAGCTAGAAGCATGAGCTAATAAGCGCAACATGAACCACATGCGGTCCCCCAAAGTCCCTCTGCCACCGGTTCCTGCCCCCACTTGCACCGATGTACATGATAGAAAGCTGTTATCCGTCAAAAAGTAGATGGTCCTGGACACCACTGACCGTCTTCCGATGTATACTTTGCTTGTCGCCTTCTTTCCCGCCTCCTCTCCCGTCTCCTCCTCCTTTCCGCTTGCTCCCCTCTCAGCAGAGAGTTTTTTTTTTTTTTTCGCTTTTTCCTCTGTCCGTAACTGAAACAAAGTCATGTCTATGGAAAAGGGGATACACACTCAATGGTTTCGGGATTTTACTGATTGACTACTGCATCACTGTCCGTTCTCCTCCCTCTGTCCTTTCATGTCCTTGGCTTTGCCACTTGATTTCTGGCAAGCATATGCCCTGCCCCTGCCTTGCCTCTGCCTCGCAGGTACGAAGACGCCTGATTTGAACTGCGACAACTCATTGGACGCTTGGACCCGGTCGAGTCAGCGCCTCAGGAACACGGTCGGGAATATCTGCTGTAGCCTGTGTGCTGAAGGGGTGCGGTGAGAGCATATCGAGTACTATCATCGAAGGGGATTTCTGGAGTGTGCATTGATCCACCAGTCGGGGTGGACGGTGCCAAGCTTGCATTTATTGGAGGTCGGCGGGCATTGTAGTACTGATAGAGGCCACGGTGGCTGATGGTGCTGGTGTGCTGTCTCACGCTTACTGAGCTTGGAAATGCTCTGGTAAGTTCGGTGCGGCCGCACTTTGATAGCACCGAATATGGACTAGCGTGGTAACAATTCACCACCAAATGCTTGGCTGAGTTACAAGAGTAACATTCTTTTTTCGCGTCTGCCGGGCTTTAAGCTTGGGACATTCACGAACTCTGTGCCCCTCTTTCTTGCAGGAGTTACACTGGATTGTCACGCTAGCGGCGGTAATGATACATTTGTGCCCATTAACAGTAACTTCAATCTCATGTTCAAGGACTTTGTAAAGGGGTGTCAATTGACTCATTGACAGAGTATTCTTATCGTGGCAAAGCCTTTCAAATTAAACAGTCCTTCCGAGGAGTCAGGCGCATAGTTGCACATGCACAACTTTGCCGTAGCAGCTGAGCCACTCTCGAACCATAGGTCCCAACACCTCAACTCATAAAATAGACAAATTCTCCAGGGCCAGACGAAAGACATTGCTCTCGGTGCCCAGCATGAGCGTGTCGATAAAAAGTAAATCATCAATGGTAAGATCTTCGGTACCGGCTTTGTCAAGGGCCTCTTCCGAGTCGAGAGAGACGATCGCGCAGGATAGAGAGTGTGGGCTGGGAATGAGACCTACTGCCTCTGGGCAGACGGTCGGCAGACGCTCAACGAACGTCGCCGGTGTCACTTCGTGATAGAAAACTGCGCTGTTCGCTCCAACCGAGCGAGCCCAAAATTTCTCTGCCCGTGAACGGTCTACAACAGCTTGTGCCTCGATGTCTCGAAAAACTGTTTCACGTTGGACCGGTGCGGCGCGGATGTGGTGACGAAAACTTTGCCATTTTCGGCTGAGGTGAGCGAGAGGCGCGAGAGGCAGACAAATAGGATAATTCTGAGAACTGTGGTCTCCTGAGGGGGGAGTCATGCTGTGTCTCAACTAAAAGATTACAGAAACTCTATACTCAAATAAGGCAAAAACGCACTGAGAGCTGAAAGCAAATTGTCTTTGGAAAAAAGTAACCGGGGACTTCTTGGCCGCAGCAACAAATAAAAGAACGCCTCGGAAATGATATTGTGAACGCACCTCTTTTTTTTCTAGAACGATTTGGAATAGTTTCAAAGAATACATCAGCTTGGAAACAAAGTTGCGTGAGTTCCAGAACACGCCTTTTCGCAACACACCTGAAGTGAACGATCCGATCTCGCTGCCAGTCGAAGGTGCTATTCCAAAATGGCTGAGCGGTATCCTCTATCGCACAGGTACGGACAAAATATCTTCAAATAAAGAAGTACTCATATATGACTTAGGTCCTGGAAAATACAACCTTGGCAAAGACGGCAAAGAGTACATGATTAAACACGCGTTCGACGGCCACGGTTTTGTGCACCGATTCGAGCTCGTACCTGCGGAGCAGGTCATTCACTACAACTCGCGTCATCTCGGCAAATCTGCTGAAAAGAAGCTGGCGGAGGACCCGAATAGCCTCAACGTAGTTTTTGGTCATGCAACTGACACCAGTGGTTTCCAGTGGTTTAAAAATGCTTTACGACGGTTTGAGGACTCGACTATGGGTCCTCCCGGCGGAAACAAGCCAAATGAAGATGATCCATCCGTGCGACCTGTTGGTGTTACCGTTACACCAAACTACCCCGCGCCACCCTCTACCAAGACATCTGAGGATGGACAGGTCTTGGTTACCAAAACAGATGCAAATATCCTGCAAAAAGTTCACGCAAAAACTTTGGGTAATTTGATGATATGATATATCGCATTTTAACGTCAGGTACTCAATTCATCCACTTATATCCAGAGCCTACTATGAGCTACACCTACGGCCATTTGGACAAGCGTTTGGCAAGTGGTCCTCTCTCGGCTTCGCATCATCAGTACGATCCAGAGACAAAAGAGGTCTTCAATTTTGTGACCAATATGGGCCGCACACCCAGCTTGGTTGCGTTCAAAGTGTCGCCATCCGGTGAGACCACCATCCTGGCCGAAATCAAGCAACGCAAACTTCCTGAAAATCTCCAGGGTGATACGTACAACGCCAAGAAGGGCCCTTTTGTGCCGACCTATATCCACGCTTTCTGGATGACAAAGAACTACATCATCTTCCCGGAGTCACCCCTTCAATTCATAAATGGTGGTCTCGACATTCTGCTGACCGGCAACTTGACAGCGTCGTTGCGTTGGGACGAAGAAAGCCCTATGTACCTCCATGTGGTGAGCCGGCACGGCGATGGTCACGTGACCACGCTGCCTGTAGAGACTTTTTACACCTTCCATACAAGCAATGCCTGGGATACTGTCGATGAACAAGGCAACATTCAGATTCACCTTGACGCATGTGCTTTCCGTGATGGTGATGTTGCCTACTCGGTGCACAGCTATGGCCACCCTATTCGCCCCACAGAGGAGCCAAAGGTCGCCAAGAAGACACACACAAAACCACGAGGCATAACCATGCCACCCGTATACGATGGTCTACCTTTTGGTGACCTCAAGCGCTACACTCTGTTCTGGAATGCTGATTCGGCAAGTACATCCGCCACAACCCTTACACGTAATGTCGAGTTTCCTCGTTTCAATCCTTTAAACACGCTCAAGCCATACCGTTACGTGTGGGCCAATCGACAGATCATGGTATCCGACACATCATGCGAGCGCTACAACCTCGTCAAGATTGATCTAGAGACCGGGAAGTTGACCAAGTTTGACAAGCCCGGTTATGCCTGCTCTGAGCCCATCTTCGTGCCGCGATCCATGGTAGCAGGAGACGAGGGTGCAATTCTGAGCCTGGTGAATATTCTGGACCCCAAAGATCCCGAGAAAGACCGTTGTATCCTGCTTATTCTGGACGCTCAGACCATGAAGGAAGTCGGCCGTTGTGACGTAGGAGACTTTACAACTACCACTTTCCATGGCTCCTTTGTGGATCAGCATTTTGAGAACGTTTCCATGAACTAGTATGAAGGGTTTAAGATCAATAGATTATTTTCAACAGTATATGTATTACTATCTATTCTGTTATGGACAACAGAAAAGCTGGGATGCCAGCAGGGCCCTCATATTGTGCACGAAGTTACGACGGAAGATTCTGTACGGCTCCTCAAAAAGGGACTGCGCTGCTGGGAAGATGGCACGTGATTACAATATGTTTTCGCAGAACACATACAAGTTCTGACACTGATATCCGTCAGTTATGCATCCAACCCGTATCGTAACATCAGCGATATTGATTGACAATATCATAGATGCATATCTTTATATAGTAGAAAAATATTTGAAGGCTTTTCAAAGTGGCTCGGTGTTGATCATGATCCTACTTATATTACAAGACAAACATTTAATCATGGAAACAACCAAAAAACAATAGTAAGCGCTGGGAAATATTAACCGTGGATGTATACTGATTATGTGGTACATGAATCACGCAATATAGAAGCTGTGTTATGAATTGTAGTTTTTTTATTCAGTGATCCGGACTCATGAAAAATTTTACTATACATATTTACGCGCTTGCTACAGACGAATATATTATGTCTTGATATAGGCAGTCATTGATAATTTATATACATAAAATAATATGCCACCAGTGGAATAGAAAAGGTGGAATTCATCAGATCAGTCTATCATACTTGCTGGAAGTGCAACGTAGACTCCCAATATAGAGAATAACAAAACAGTGTAATGTGCTCATAGATAAGTATGTGGGTCCTTGGATTAATAATCGAGTTACCTGCATACGTATTGCATTCGTGACGTGATCTGCATTCAAAGATAATCTCGATCAGTGCTCTGGGAGCTTAACGCACGGACGACTTGGGTTTTGATGCCCAGGTCAACGAAATTTGGATTGCTCTTTATCTGCGGTCACGCGCAAACGATTCTTGACTCAGAGATATGAGAATTTAATTACGCGCTTGACTGAGACAATCACGCAATAAGGCTCCTTTTTATGGGCCGTGAGCAACTGAATGGCGTGATGTCTCAGCAAGAGTTTATATCTTGCGTAATCAGGGATATGATTGTCGACAAGTCACACACATATACACACGCGCACACACAGCTAGGCGCACACACGCATGGTGCCCAATATTGTATCGTAAGAGCGCGCGCTTGCACACGCGCGGGGATGTCCATATGCTTTCCTCTCATTACATTCAGTTCTGGGTTATAGATGATCCGATGGGAACTGGTACCAAAAAATAAAGACGATTTGAGTATATAAATGAGGGTGAACGCAAGAGGAGAAAAGCAAACAAAAAGTTTACGAGCATCTAAACAATGGCACCACCCCACGCAGAGACAACGGAGCTTGTGCAGGAATTTAAGGACCTAGACCTTAAGGAACTCGCCAAAAGTGGTGCGTATACCGTTTACCCAGAGAAAAAGGTATATTTTCGTTCTACTACTTTTTCCCTTCCTCATCATTTGTGTGCTATATCTCGTATGACAGTATCCCAACCTTGAGCCATTTGAGCACACTGACCCAGGCCATCGTGCCGACCCCAAGAAGTCATCAATCTATGATAATGCCGAGAAAATTTTTGACCTTACGCCTCATATCGGTACCGAGGTGCATGGCATCCAGCTGTCCAAACTGACCAGCCAGCAGAAGGACGACCTGGCCCTGCTGGTGGCCCAGCGCGGAGTCGTGTTTTTTCGTGACCAGGACATAAGCATCAAGCAGGGGTTAGAGCTCGGCAAGCACTATGGACGCTTACATATCCACAATTCTTCTGGTCATCCTGATGGTCTCCCTGAAGCGCACATTATTTATTTTGACACGAAGTAAGTTGATATCACTGATAGAAATCATAATCTAATCACACATCTAAAAGGACACCCCAAGATCTGTTCAATGGTCGCAGCGCTGGCGACTCGTGGCATTCGGACGTTAGCTACGAACATCAGCCACTGGGCTTAACGTTCTTGAAGATCGACACTTTGCCCCCGATCGGTGGTGACACGATGTGGTTGAGTGGCTATACCGCATATGATCGTCTGTCGCCCGCATGGCAGAAATTCGCGGATGGTTTGCAAGTCGTTCACTCGGCTAAAGAGCAACAAGAAGAAGCCATCAAGCGGGGCCACATTTCTCGGCGCAGCCATGTTAGTTCCGTGCACCCATTGGTACGCACACATCCCGTGACAGGGTGGAAGGCGTTGTATATCCAGCCGGGCTTCGCGCGCAGTATTGTGGGCATGAGCTACCGTGAGTCACGTGCTGTGCTCGACTTCTTGATCAACCACATCGAATCTGGTCACGACTTCCAGGTCCGGTTCCGTTGGACAGAAGATACAGTGGCTGTCTGGGACAACCGTGTCACTGCGCATAATGCAATCTTTGACTACCTGGACATTGGCCGGCGACATGGCTGGCGCGTGTCACCGCAGGCCGAGAAACCTTTCTTTGATCCCAACAGCAAATCGCGTCGTCAAGCCGAGCTCGAGAAGGCCTAATTATTATATTGAGTTATCTGAAAAACGGTTTTATCTATATAATAAAAAGAAAGACCGAATCGCAGATCGAAGGTTCACGTATGACTGCAGCGTTTTTGAATAAAATAAACTAATACAGTGTTATATACTGGATTTTGCAGTGCATTTCGCGTCGGCACTTGGAAATGTTTGCGTTACCATGTTGCCTATTTTTGCATCGTGCCAAGAGATAAAACATATTACACTTCGAGGTCTGCGTACTTATTGGGCTTCCTAAGTTCTCCGTTTTAATTGCGAACAAAGATAAAAAATTTTTGAAAGCTAATCTACTACTACATCTTTGAAAGAGAGCGAACAGAAAAGCAGAAGCAGGCGGGCGGGTGGGTGAAAGACCGTAGCAGACCTCTTGTGTAATAAGTGAGTCCAGCGCTACGCTAGGACGTCACATGATAAAACACATGAAAGCTAAAAAGGCTTTCCTTCCATTCTTATTTCACCATACAGTACTTTTTTTTTTTTTTTTTTTTTTTTTTTTTTTTTTTTTTTTTTTTTTTTTTTTTTTTTTTTTTTTTTTTT
This sequence comes from Syncephalastrum monosporum B8922, assembly GCA_000697355.1. Lineage (NCBI taxonomy): Eukaryota > Fungi > Mucoromycota > Mucoromycetes > Mucorales > Syncephalastraceae > Syncephalastrum > Syncephalastrum monosporum. The sequence continues at coordinate 13,632 of JNEN01000772.1, read as the reverse complement.
TTTTTACCATGGATCCTAAATCCTTCATGTTTTATCTCGAAGAATGAGAATGGCAACGGGTCAATAGAACTTGAGATCGAACCAGACAAATTTTCGTTGGAGACTCTGAATACTAATATCAATTGTTTGGCGTATCAGTCTGCCAATACCTTAGTCGATGAAGTCTGTGCTGTACCTACAGTACACTACAAACAGTAAACACAAATTGTAAAAAAGCATGTCCCATTTTGTGTAAGGATCGTGTCCTCCAATTTCATTTCGCGAGACCTTCCTTTACAATTGTGAAGTTCAATTTCTTGATGGTGCACACATCTTTTTTCTTTTTTCTTTTTTTTTTTTTTTTTTTTTTTTTTTTTTCGCTTTTCTTCATGAAAAAAAAGTTGTTCTAAAAAATTAGACAGGGAGATCCACTCACATTGCCATTTGCAACTGGGAGATCCACTCACTATCGCCATTTGCAACTGGGAGATCCACTCACTATCGCCATTGCCAACTGGGAGATCCACTCACATTGCCATTTGCAACTGGGAGATCCATATTGCCGTTTACAGATGGAACTACCATTACAGAAAATGCGTGAAACTGGAAAGAAATAGTGAATCCGGTGTGTTCAAAAGTTGCAAAATAACCTAGCATTATGATGGCTTTGTGGATGACCATACTGTTGGAACTGGAATTGAATTTTGCTCTGTCGCTTTTCATCGCTGGCATGAGTGTCCCGAAGTCGGCGCACCTTTTTTTCGTTCCTTTTTTCTGGTGAAAAGTTTGCGTTATTTTGACAACTGATTCTTTTCCTTGTCCTGACGATAATTGTGACAAGTCGTTTAAGACAGATAATAATCGAAACAAACACTTCGCGGAAAATCATGCCAGTTTACGTTTTATTAAAAGAAACAGTTTATCAGCGAAAAAGTAAAAATAAACCATGGCTTATCCTTGCTACATTTTGTAGTCAACGACATTCGACGAACGAAAGGATTGCTACCTTGTCCATTCTGCGATCAACAAATACAATATCGACGGAACTTTCGGCGTCACTTGGAGAATGTACACAAAGGCGTTTTACATGATTCATTTCAGCTTTGCGTTGCATCGAAGGAGACGAATCGGAAAACCTGTTATCCAGCAAGTTTGAAAACACAGTGGACAATGGTGATGGGGACAAAAGCGCGGAGGCCGAGAGCTCAAGCGACGTGAACCATGAAAGTCGCAGAACAAACAACGGTCGTGGTTACAACTGGGGCAGAAAGCGATCCTACGAAGAAGTCTTATTATCAGCTTGCCAAGAAGGATCTGGGACTTATAAGGAGCGCAAACGAACGCTGGCCATTTTATCAAGCCTTGATATCGCCCCGATGACCCTGTCTTCTAAAGACGCGCAAGTTGATTTCCTAATGTCTCCAGATTACGGTGATGAATTTGAAACAATTATGATTGAAAAAGCGCCAACACTCACGCGATGGAGCGTCTGGTGATTTTGATATTGTGAATTCGCTGCCGGTAGACGTCACAAAAATTGCGTCAAACGGTTCATTCGGTCATTTTGTCTGCCATCGATCCTACGACGAGATGGATGACGCTCGTTGTCGTCAATTGAACACGGATTGGTCTGTGTTGCCACAATATCGTTTTTTTTCTGCGAAGGCGCTCACCGGTGCGATTGTACACGATCCGATGTGAGGCAAGACCATCTTAATCAACACTGTCGAAGTGTACAACAGAAATGTACTGATCGATTATCATGCCGAATCTGATACACTACAATCAATGTCAAGCTTGCCCCCACCGCACAACACTCGATACACGGACTTTTGGGTCACTAGCATTGCGCATGCAGATGGATCAAAGTTGATTTATCGCCCAAACAACTCCCAGACATACGAGTTTCGATGTTCCGTAGTTACATTCGGCGCCTGATAGTCCACGACTGATACTCAAAGGCTGCATTTCAAGGCGTGAACTGAGGCCAGAAAATGCGCGGCACCTGCGTACCTTCTTCAATTGGTATATTGACGGCATTTCTTGGACTCGTGTGGTGTTGGCGTCGGGAAGCATGTCCTTCACTCTGCCCACGGCTTCACAATCAAGGTATATGCGCGTGTCAGAGGTCGAGGTGAAGTGCTTTGTCGCCGGTCCTAGATCGACAGACTGTTCATCAAGTCTGGTGCTCGCCGTTATGTAGGCCACAGGTGTGCCAACAACCAATTTTGTACTATCGGCGCTCGGGAGAAGGCAAACGGACAGGTTTCAAGCGTTCAGCTATTGTTGGGAACGAACTGGGTGCTCCAGATGATCTTCGTTTAGCGTGGGCATCAATTAAGAAGTACTGGGCATCTGGCTCGACCGTATTCAGCAAGATGATTGTCGTCCCTTCCACCACCATCAAGCGAACGGAACCGGGTCTTTTCAGACCAGTCTGAAATCAGAATCGTCGGAAATGCCATGTTGAATAGTCAACTGGTCGACTTCGCTGCAACAGTTGTTGCTCATAAAGGCGAGCTTGACAACAAGAAGATACCTGAAATATATAGCATTATGTACAATAAAGGCTCCTAGTCAAATAAATGGCATCCAAAATAAGAAGTAATAACATTGATAACAACTTCTTTACAGCTGAAGCATGCGGGAAAGCGCGGTGTCTTTTCAGCACTGTCGGCATTTCAGAGAGTGGCAGCTTGCCAGGCGTGGTTCCCGGTGCTCCAATTTGCCCAACACTTCTTTCCAGGGCGGGGTCTTTCTCCAAGCACTAAGGGAGTAAATGCCCCATTCTCGACTGTTGATCGTGCAACAATATCGCATTATGTGCACCGCTTTGGTGTCTTGATAAATAACCAACGGAGATCAGTGACAGACGATAGAAAAGATTTCTGTAGCGCCAGAGAAATAAGAGAATTGTTTTGTGTCTAAGAATTTAAGGGCTATTTATATGACTGAACTGCTAAGAGATAAAATATATATGGAATACAGGGGGTATTCAGTGAAGAGGATCATTGCTTATGTCGATCCTCAGGCCAGAGTTCGAATGCATCCCAGCCCTACCACATACTTCAAAGACTCTATAATCTTATGTTCCCTGACTTTCGTAGGCAATAGACTTTCAGTCGTTTGGAAAGTATTCTAGATGATCTTGGCACTGCGGCATTTGTAAAAGAAAGGAATAAAATTAAATCTTAGGCATCGCACGTGGAATACTGCTCTTGTAGCACCAGGAACGGTATTGTTTGATGCCCCTAGTGGATGGACCTGCAGACGATGCGAAGCTGTCTTTGGATCATCTAGACGCGCATTGGCCGGAAGAGTGACGTGAGTATTTCATTGCATTGATCGGATACAGTATGTACTGATATGCAGCGTCGTTACTGTCACGCAGACTGGCACGCAAAGGTGGACTGTCTAGAAATGACCAAGTTTCGCTGTCATAACTGTCAAAATACCATAAAGCGACTTTCGTCGATCCTTCGCGAAACCCATCAGAAAATAAAACCACTTTTGTTCTATCTGTCTTGTCTCCTTCATCATGATTATTCCGTCTTCTTTTAGCGTCTCTTATACTCCACACTTCCCTCTTAGGGCATGTGACTGTTCTTCCATCATTATTGTTGAGCAATATGCAGTATATACAGAAATCACACAGACTCTTCAGGCGCCTCGCGACGACACTCCAGAACTTTCGTTTGGCAGCTCATTACCTGCGCGTGCCTTATTGCTCATCGTCACCTGTCGGGCAATGAAATAGATGTTAGAAAGCATCTTCATCGTGCTGCCGAAGAGAAAGTAGCGTTAGCTAAAGACGACACATTATTCAAAGTTGAGGTGCATCTTGACTGACTACGCCACAACAGAAGCAGCCGGAACCATAGCCCTTGCGCAAGCAAATCACTTTCGCGCTCTAGGTCCTCCGCTTTCATGTTTCATCTATAAATAATAATCTTAATATTCCGTACATCCATAATTACATAAGCAAGACACAAAAGGCCCCGGTACAATTCCCGGGCAGGGCGTCTGCCAAAGTAGACAACTTTGAGACGTCAACGGTACCTGACGTCAATCTTCATCAAGGTCTTTTCACCCGTGTCCTTCGGTAAATGTGAACCGCGTGATGGCAAAGTAGGCCAATGAATCCTCTGAAACGCAAAAGATACCTGACGTCAATCCCTGTCAGGTCCTTATCTTTTACTTCTCCTTTCCCATTAGCACAGCCCGCCCGTGTTCTTGCATGAATATCGGCAAGTATATACGAAAGGATTATAGTTACAAGTATAAACTAATAAGAAGTGCAACACATAGACCACTACATTCCCCGTAAGTCCCTCTGCCACCGGTTGCCCGCCCCCAACTGCACCGGTGTGCATGAAAGTAAGTTGTCGCGTCAAGAGTACATGGTTCTTGGACCGCACTAAACTTCTGATGTACACTTAGCTTGCGCTTAATGTTCTTGTTTCTTTCCCTGGTCTGTGTATGTCGAAGTAGGATGCGGCGAGGAATGTGATTCTTCGTGCGAGGATTCCAGTAGGTTGAGATTTTGATAAGGTCATGCAATGCGGAGTGATCGATTAACACTTTGAATCGTTTTCGAGCAGGTACGGGGCGTAGTTGGTTTAACGCCCAAACGATATTCAAGTTTCGATATTCCGTAGTTGCGTTCGGCGCTTGAGAGTCCACGGCTAATATACAATACGACGCGTTCACGATTGTCATCGTCGATTTGAGACAGTACGGCACCAGGTCGTCCTTGGCGGGAGGCGTTTGTTACGAGTACGAACGTTTTGCTTCCCAAACTTGGGTGAATCTTATGCCGGTCCTTGCCATTTTTGGGTCGTTCATGGACCTTGTTTTTCTTCCTGCCGCGCTTGCTGTACTGCCGATCCGGGACTCAAATAGCAAGCCCCGTGATGCCAGGGCGGAGGAAATGCCGTGTGTCGGACGAACACTTGGTAAAGCTCGTTTGCGTGGTAGCTTTTCTTGCGGGTCGTAAACACGACGCAACCGGACATCCTGGAATGCGAGATAGCCCATACCGGCCTCCCTTTTACAAAAAGGCTATCAAGCATTGGATGGGCACTCTCTTGCTTAATGTTGAATAAGCAGGCAATTGCGCCTTTTCTCGACGAGACACCGCTCCATCCCCTTGTTGCACTCGCACAATGCCTTATTGAGCAAGAACCGTCGATCATCAATCCAACCCTGTGTCATTTATATACCAAGATGTAAAGCATTCTCAAAAGCCAAGTTGCGACTCAGGCATCGATGACCCGTGTTTTGAAAAGTGTGTGCACCCAGACCAAAGATCAATGCAACAGGGCCATCGCAGCACTGGACGGCACCGACAAGCCTGCGCAAATGCGCATCGATATTGCCTGGAATAAAGACAACAATATGCATGAGTGGACAGAATAGTTTAATTATATACAAGTTATAGAGAGAGATATAAATATACAGTAATGCATAGACAGCATTGAGCGATTCATATGGCAGGAACTGATGAATATAGTTCTCGTAATCTCTTGATGGCGTTGGTTCTGATTTGCGTATTTGCGGTAGCGATGCCAGAGGTGGTTTCTTGAGCCAATTTAGCGAAGTTGAGGCCTCCAGCTAAAACGCAGGCATGGGTTGTGCTGTCAATGGCCAGCTTTGACTCGAGAGTAGATACCAACGCAAAAAGTTCGGTCCACGATTCTGTCGACTTCTGCCCCACCCTATTTGCCTGGGCAACGTGAAATGTATCCAAAGCCGACGAAAAAACACACGGTTTGCAGGTACTCATCGATAACACGAGTGCTTGCAGAAATTGAGACGTCAGTTTGCTGACAGCATGAGCGGATGAACCATATCCTTGATGTGGTAAATCGCATAAGGTGGACACGGTAGCAGGCATCAACAAATCATTTGCAAATTCTTCATGACTCGCACGACCTGGCAGATACGTGGATTTGTCGGCAAATCCCAAAACAAGCTGTCGTAATGATGTGATTGATATCGACGGCTGATAGTTGATTGAGGGATTGTTGTTCATGATATCCATAAACTCGCTTCTCATGCACTGGCGAAACAGGATTCTGGCCGTCTGGGCTGATGCTCCAAGGAGTGGCGGAAGTTTCGGGTCCAATGTCTGCTGAAGGCTGCTCATTCACAACAATCGAGAGCGTGGCGAGAACATTCAAAGTGTTGCTGCCTATTTTCAACTTCCTTTTGGACAGTTTGCCGTCGGATTCTTCGTGCACACCAACCGAGAGTGATCGATAGTAGCATGCTGAGGGAGATGGCCACGACTTCAGGTTGGTTTCTGCATGAACGTCAGACCCTTTCCCACGGCAATACCCTTCGGCGGTCATCAAGAAGATGAGGTCCTTGTCCAGGATCAAAGCGCCAGTGTGCAGTTTCGCGGCTGCCTGGATCAGTTTGGGGTGCGCGCGGAAGTCGAAATTTAAAAGACGAAGCAAGTCTGCCGATGGCTCCTTGTATTCGCCGTTCCATTCAAGCAAGCCTGGCATGAACGACTTCTCAACAATTTCAACGATTCGAGGCATAGGATCTGCTTGATCTACGGGAGGACGGATACCTTGGAAAGTATCATCTTCTCTTCATGGAACTGAACCAAGCATTCCACCGGCTTTGATACAGTATCGTCTTCCAGCGGCACCCAGTTTGACAAATGCGACACGTTGCTCAAGTGGAATAGACCGTGGACTGTCGTTGGGTTCATACTGGGATGGCGAAAATGAAGAGCAATAGGCTCACACTCTAGTGAGAGAGCTGTATGGTATGCACGGTCAGGGTTCTGCTTCTTCAAAACATTGACGTTTCCATTACTCACTGAGAACAATTCCGGTTTCTTTGATGATTAATCTTGGTAAGTTTAAAGAAGTAGAAAAGAAAAGGTACAAAGGGTGTGTGTAGGAAAGTCCCTACCCCCCACGAGGAAGGTGAAAAACCCGTAGCACTAACAGTCTCACTGGATGTGGCCAGGCGCACACAGACGCGTGCGCACTTTTCGTTCAAGTGGGACGACACTTTTTAATTTGGAAAGACTCACTAGAAGGGAACACTCCAACTTCACCGGTCGACACTTCATTCTCGTCTTGGTTGTCAAAAATATATAATTTCCCCCCTTCTTTGGAAACAAAAGAATCTTTCATCGTGCTACTGAAGAGAAAGTAGCGAAAGAGCAAGAGAGGTTTTGCTTTTTTGAGTAGCAGAAGAAAGATATATTTATCTATATGTTCATCTATATACATATCTATGGTACTATACGATAGCCACCTTGTAGAGCCGTAGCAAGTCGGAAAAGGCTCGCATATTGATCATAAGACCCAGCGCGCATGGAACCATCATACTGGCAACAACATGTACACCGCAGCAAAAATGCACCTCTTTTTCTCCTTTCTCAACACGTTTCTCACTAAAGTAAGTGTCTTATCGACGGAACTCTGGTCATGAACCTCATTGTTCTGCCATCAGACGACGCCATGACTTAAATCTTGTCCACGCGCGTCCCAAGCACACGTCGCAGAAGTCTACCGTCCTCTTATCGCATAAAACCAACAAGCACCAGGCGAATAAGCCAAGCTGAGTCGAGGCGGCCACCCTGGTCTGAAGCCTCTCGCACTTAACTCTTTAAAAGATGTGGTACGTTTTTCATTGTTATTCTGCTGGTATAGCATGGCATGACATGCTCCACAGCTCCACAGCTCCACGCAGAAATGTTTTTTTATTGACAATACTTTATTTCTAGCATCAATCACACGGCTGCTGCTGAAACAATAGCACTACCTCATTCCTTGCCGTAATGGTAAAAGGCGATATCTACCGCTATTTTGGCGTCTGCGTGCTTCAGCAAAGACCAACAGTAAGTGTTGTAGTAATTTTGACACGTGGCAAATTTGATTGTTCCACACCACTCTATCTCACATTACATTCGCTTTCAAGCGCCTACCCAATGGGAAATGAATCCGAGACATTCAACGGCGCATGATTTCCACAAGCCCGAGTCGCACTTGAAGAAGAGCAACGCAACTGTGCAAGGATCCAGTACATTGCGCGGTCCAGCACAAGGCGCGACATCAAACACAGACATCTCTGCCGACACTGGCATGGTGGAGACACCGGCTCGGATCACGGGCTAAAGCAGAGCAAAAGAGGCGACAAGTTCAATTAGCGCGCGTGCGTCCTTTGGACACAGTGGGGATACCAGGTGCTGTATGTCGGCACGCAGCGGCGTATCCGCACTCGCCCCCTTTCCACTCCTTCTCCTCTTCCTTGTTCTCCGCATCCACCACCACGGCTCCTCTCACCACCATCTGCTCTCGCACGCCTAAACCACCACTCACCTCCACCCCTATGCTCTTCCCACCTCTTCTTCCTCCTCGTTATCGTCGTCGTCGCTACCTCCACCATCCTTTTTTTACGGCCCCAAAACTTCCCTTGTCTATTCGGGGAGGCGCCCCTGTTGGCCTGCTGGGGCAGTGGACGACCGTCCTAAAAACGCGTCGACGATAACTTAGCAACGGGATCCTTGATATCCTCAATTACCAGTTGAAGCAATCACGTAGCAAGTCTGATTATTTGTCAACTTCTACAATGTGCCGAGAATCTTCGTGCATGTTCGCGTCTGAAAATGTACCCATAAGTATATGGACTTTTTCGACCAGCCCAGCTCGGCGACTATATCGCATGCAAAAGTAGCATCTCTGCTTTTCCGAAAGATCGCCTTTCAAATTATCAATGACGGTCGCAATGCCACACTTGCACATGCCGAGATAAAGGGCCTCTCTCGCCGGAAAATCGGCCGTGTCAAACATTAACGAAGATGGGAGACATCTTTTCAGACCAGTCGGAAATCAAAATCATCGGACACGCTATGCTGGACATTCAATTGATGGAGCTCGCTGCAAAGATTGTTCCCTGCTCCACGTCTACCGAACCAATGAACACAAGACAACCAAAAGATACGGCACTATACATTACATATGGGAGAGATAGCTTGACCGAATCATGCTAGGAGAATCAATTATCCAAGCTGATGTTGACGCTGCAGGCGAGAACCATGCAGATCCAGGCAATCAAGTTCAAGCCGCCGATCTCGCCGATCGTGACTACCACTAGCATACACCAACAGACAGCTTTAGCTAAGATGATACGTTATTCAAACTTAAGATGCAGTTTGACCGACTACGCCGCAACAGAAGCAGCCGGAACTATAGCCCTCGCGCAAGCAAATCACTTCCGCACTATCCAGAGCGAGATATTGGCGCAAAAGAAGGAGAAAAAGGCCACATTTGGGATTGGCGATCATGTCGAGATATAGAACTACTTTGACTCAGGGAACATGTTCTCTGTTTTCCAGAAAAATCAAGCAATGTACGAGACATCGGTAGCGGAGGTGTTCTTGCCCAGCTGCGAGATCGACCTAGAAGACTTCCTCGGGGAGTCTGATAGTGTCTTGCCAATCCTCTTTGCTTACAAGGTACAATGTCGCATAAAGCAGTGCTAAGTAGCTTACTATTTTATCTAGTACAGCGACATGTGGAGTATATTGCGGACAAAATAGCCAGCAGCAGTCGAAGGACTTTGAGATGGAGACTGGCGCTTCAGGGCATAGACAATACAGCCGATTTCCGCCCACGCCCTATCCGTTCTATTTACCAAAACGGTGGATAGACGGATCCGGCGAGGACATTGCGGATCATTCGACCGCTCATTAGGAGCCTTCACTGTACATAATGTTGATTATTTCAGGTATCTTTTTGCTATTGAGTTCGCCTTCATGAGTAACAATCGTTGCAGCGAGGCCGACCAGTTGACTGTTCAACATGGCATTTCCGACGATTCTGAGGCCTGAAAAGTTACCGGTCCCGTTCGCTTGATGCTGGTGGAAGGAACGACGGCCATCTTGCTGAATACGGTCGAGCCGTATGCCCGGGACTGCCTGATTGATGCCCACGCTGAACAAAGGTTATCTGGAGCCCTCAGCTCATCTCGAAGATCTCGAAGAAGGTCGGGACATTATTTTAACCTGTCGGTTTGCCTCCTACCCAGCGCGGACGGCACAAAATTAATTGTAGGATCCCGCACCTGCAGCGTACTGGTGACAGCAAGCATAAGACTTGACATACAGTCTGTGAACCTAGGACCAGCAACCAAACATTTCACTCCGACCGCTGAAACGCGCATATACATTGATTGCGATGCAGTGGACAGAGTAAAAGTCATGCTTGCTGACGCCAACACCGCACGCGCTCAAGAAATGCCTTCCATGTACCAGTTGAAGCAGGTGCGCAGTAAGTTCGACCATTTGTCGACTCTCACCATGTGCCGAGCGTCTTTTAGTCTCAGTTCGCGCCTGGAGATGCAGCCTGTAAGCATATCGACACTTGTGACCAGCCCAGGTTGGCGACTATCTCGCAGGCGAAAACAGCATATTTGATTTTCCGGCAAATTGCGACCCAAGTCATCAGAGAGGGTCGCAATGGGGAAGATCAAGCGTCGTATGAAACTACCGTAAGTCTTCCTCTGTCTTTGTGTCAAGGTGCTTACCCTTTTTATTCTTTGTTTGAACACCCACAGGATGCTATATGTGAAGAAAAAGTACTGGGAAGATCTACGCAGTCGAATGGACGCCCTCGTTCGACTGGACAACACTTACACCGAGTCGAGTATCAACACTTTGGCTGAGTATGCTGACACGGTGCGCAGTATCGAAAGCATCATGCAGCGCACCATTATGGATCAGTTGGGGCCACGCGTGCACCCGCTGGACGTGTCCAGTGATAAGAGGACAATGTCGAGGTCGAAGCAGTATTCCAAATTGATGAACATACTGTGGAGGAAGCAGTTACAAGGTTGAAGCAGGTTCGCTGACGAATGTAGGTCGGAACCATACTAATCGGTACCCAGATATATACGACAAGCGGCAACAGTGGAATATGCTTGGCGGTCGCGAGGAAGAAGGTGGAACTCATGGAGAGTCAGAGCCCGTCTGTGATGTTGAGCGACGAGCTGAAATCGTGTGAGATGAAGATGTAAATACAGCATCCTTGTCACCTCTGTCTTAACCTCTCAGTCTTTCTTGTCTTGTCTGCTTCCTGTCCTGTCCGTTTTGTTCCTATTTGCCACGTCCCGCTCTCTTCCATCCCTGGTCTGTCACTTCCTCACACTATCCGGACAAATACACACAGTCAATATTTGCATAAAGAGGAGTAAAAATAACTGAATTTTACACAGTAGTATCAATATATACGATACTGCTGGCAAGCATCAAAACCTTGCGGTTGAATTTGGGACGGCCTTTCGAAACTCGCTCTCGGAACGTTTCGAACGCAACATCACAAACTATTTCATGTATGAACTGCTCGACGACATTCGCCTCAGACAGCTGGCCGTCAAAGATGCTAAGCGCTTGGCTCCGTATATCTACAGCCGCTTTGCAAGAGAAGAGGAACAAGCCCGATGGCCTACCAAAATCAAAGAGACAAAAGTGCTTCAACAGAGAATCAACGCGATGGTTGATGCTGCACAAGAAGACCTGCCAGATGGGGCCCTTCCCATCACGACCACCAAGCTCTCCTCGCACCCTGACTACTACATTCCATTCATGCATCGAGCTCTCAGGCGCATCGAAAACTTTAACGCTGAGCAGATAGAAGCAGCCAATCGCCCTCAAGTTGAAGCAACACGTGCATGGGCCTTCTCTGTTTTACGCGAGCTGCCAGAGTGGCCGCAACTCGGCCGAAGATATCGTAACCGTCTGGTGAAGCATCTCCAAGGATCCGTCAATAAGGACGAGAGTCTCATGGACCCCGATAAACTTTCAGCGCCGTCCCGCCAGACCATCCGCGACACTATCTTTAATACCAGGCGCCAGATAGAAAACTCACGTCGGTACCAGAGCGGTGACACTGCCGGAATACAGCTCGAGGACTGCTTCATTCCCGATGCCTATCTGGTGGCCCAGCAACGACCGTACTTTAGCTTGGCGCCGTCTTGTCGTCTAGGCAGGCGCTATTCGTATATCGACGGCGAAATGCTCGCGGCCATACTACGACGAGCAGGCATTCACACACCACATCCGAAAACACTGGAGGAAGGCCTGACGGTTTTTGATGCCACGTTCGACTTTTCCGCCATTGGTTTCCCCAACATGCTTGCCACTCTCGAAGACCCAGCGCCTCGTTTTATGTTTACTGGCCATATCAAGAGCGACGGTTTCGGTGTGGACTTTATTCTGGCGAGGAAAAGACAAGAAGAAACACCTGTCCCAAAAATCGAAGAGTTCGTTACAGACCAAGAGGAGCAACAGATCGACAAGTACGAAGTATGGGGCGTCGATCCTGGTGTCACTGAGATTTTCGTCGCAAGCAACGATCACGATGAAGCACCACATCAGATCCGCCAGATGACTTCTGCAGAATTCTACTCCATTGCAGGCTACAAGAAAACAAACAAACGAATGCTGGAAGCGAAGCAAACAGAAGGCATCATCCAGGCCGAGACCGAGCTGAGCAATTTTCGCTACAAGACCTCCGACCCAGCCATGCTCACAATTTACCTCCAGCAGCTGTTTACTCTGCTGCCGCGTCTGAACGCTTTTTATCGTCAACATGGCCCAAGTCTTCGCTTTTACAACTATGCCGGCCGTCAGCGCGCTGAAGCAGAAATCTTGAATATTTTCGTAGACGGAGGCCGAAAATATAATCCGGAACGCCTAGGAAAACAGCGTGACAAACTGCGTCAGGGGCAAGAGGCAAGAGGCGTGCATGACCAGCGAGAGCAAGCGCATCAAAGGCAAAATGAGGCGCGCCAACGATGGAAGAGCCACCGACAATGGGACTGGGACACATGGCAAACGATTCAAAGGCAGCCTGACCTCTTTTCGTCCGTCCCAGCACCACTTCGCAAGCAAGTTGTATTTCCACCAGGCGGTCCTCCAGTCGTATCTTTTGACCCTCTAGGCATGTCCGGTGGCCCTGCCAGCGCGGCTTTTGGCGATATCGACCTGGCGCTTGATCTTTCCTCTGTTCCATTGGAATTTGGCCGGCAACAAGTGGCATACCCTTCAACAAGCATGATTCCTGAGCCTATGTTTCCAGAACCGCAAATGCATGGCCAAAGGTATGTGTTTTTTTAAAAAAAAAAATAATCAAAACGCCTTACTTTTATATTGACATTTGTGCAATTCATTCAGAGTCCAAAAACGCAACGAGAAGAAATGGCGGAAGACTCCTTTTCAAAAGTCGACCAAGAAATCTCTCATAGCTCTCGGAAGCGCAGCATTCCCATCGAGCTACCGGGGCAAGCAAACCGCAAGCCTGGCTGGCAGTCTCACCAAGATGCTGAAACGTGGGCGGCAGCAAGGACTGTTGGAGCTTGTCAACGTTGACGAGTATCTCACGTCGCAGGTATGCTCCCGCTGCAAGCAACGTGACAAGAAGGCCAGACTCAAGAAGTTTCGACCACCCGAGTTGGAATACGCGTTGCACGGCGTATTAGCTTGCAAGAATTGCCACAGATTATGGCAACGTGACGTTAACGCTAGCAGAAACATCCGCCGCGCCGCTGTCGAGCAATTGACCAAGGGTAGCAGACCGAGCGACCTCCAGCGCCCGGCGCGGGCTCCAGAGGAAGAAGAAGAGGTGG
>JNEN01000767.1:0-28941 GCA_000697355.1 Syncephalastrum monosporum B8922 | reverse complement strand
GTCGCTCTGGAACCGTTATGTCCCTGGGTGACCATGCCCAGGGACTCGCCCCGCCGTCTTGAAGCCGGGAGCCGCGCGTCAGCCGCTGCCCGCAGAAATCACTACAGCTGCCCAGCACGCGGTGCCATCCTCATAGACAGGATAGGGTCACACCTCTGTGTGTGTGCTCTGCTGTTCTGTTCTTGGATAATCCCGAACGCCAGAAACATCGATTCTCGCCTCTCGATATCTCTCCGGAGCTGTGCCATCATCCCTCAGCGGGAGGGACAGTCCGGTCGGTCCCTGATTGCGATTCTTAATCGTAAGTGAATATACCTCTTCGTTCTTATTGATGATGCTGATCGCTGCTTTATCGCATCACTTAGAATGCTGCCTGGGACGGGTGGTCTTGTTCTGTTCGGTTGACGGTGGAGCCTATGAATGAACGCTCTGGCTCAAAGGTAAAACTTTATGTCCAGTCTGTGGTTGTGGTGCCTTTAGTAGGAGTTCCTGGTACAGACATAGTACAGAAAATGAGAGTGTGCTGCTGCATTTGTGGTTCTTTGACAATGATTCGGCCGGGTCAAGATGTCCACCGGCACAAAGGCAAGTCCAAACGAATTGATAATATGCTTTCGTGGCAGATACTACCAGCGTCCGTTTATCTATAGGTATCTTATTATTAATCATCCGTGGGTGGCTTGCAGCTCGGGTAACGAGTAAGTGAAATCATATACAGATTCTGTTCTACTTAATAATTACACTACATTGCATCTTTAGCCATGAGGACGTCAGAGTTGAGCGTTCCTCGTGCAGCCTGTCCGGGGTCGTCAGACGCGACACGCCGTTCGACGGGTATGGCTTTGCTGTACACTGGCGTTCCGTTGACGGTCATCTTGGTGTCGAGAGTGCAGTCTCAAGAGTCAAGCGTCAAGCGTTTGTTGTGCATTCTTTTCCGAGGTCGTAAGCCATGACGAGCCGTTTGACGACTGCAGATGCCTACCCTGAAGCTCGCCAGTCCCGATTATTTATTTTACTTTTTACCGGGCATGACTGATGGCCAGAGTATGTCTCTATGAAGGCAAGTACATATTAATGTATACAACTTGATGAAGACGGAAGGCTGACTCATTGCTTAACTCCCGCATGGTCCCTTGTTCCATCGTCCTTCCGCTCTCGGGACGGTGCATCTTGTCTAGGGCCATATCTGCAGACCGACACACTCCCAACCGTTGCCATGTCTTGTACACGGTAGTCCTACTAAATGTCATCATCCACAGGCAGCCAGGCCGTTTGTTCAAACCGCAACGCTTGATATCGACCGGCTCAAGTTTCACCAAAATCGGGTGGCGGCGAGGCGGAATCAAGAGACGGGAACGATTGGACTGTCCCTCTCGCTGAGGGAAGACGGCACAGTTCCGGCGAGATACCGAGAGGCTTGAGAATCGATGTTCCTGGCGTTCGGGATTATTCAAGGACGAGAACAGCAGAGCACGCACACACAGGTGTGACCCTGTCCTTGTCTATGAGGATGGCGGCGCGTGCTAAGCGGCTGTGGTGATTTCTGCGGGCAGCGGCTGACGCGCGGCTCCCGCTTCAAGATGGCAGGGCGGCGGTTTCATGAGCGACTTGGCGAGCTCTCCCCCAGCTACGGACGACCATGGCGGGCAAGGCAAAAGGCATCGGCGCGGCCAGGTAGGCGCGGCCGCCTGAAGCTGTCGCGGCGGGCCGGTGAGGGTGCTTCCCCAGCCCCCTTCCGCTCCTTCCCCCCTTCCGCTCCTTTTGTATGCCCCAGTAAGCATTTGCCTTGGGCATTTGTTTGTTTCAAATAATTTTTTTTGTTCAAAGTATATAATGATTCTGAGTATTTGGACTCCTTGGCTTGTACTTGTCTTGTAGTGAGACACCGCTTGACTTTGAAATCAGAAGATTGACTTGGTTGCCTTGGTATGGTTTTGGCCATTACCTCTACAAACTCGATGCGCCCGGTCGCGTATGTATTGTGGCCCTTTCGCATAAGTGAATAGGCTATAAACATTATATTTGGAAGATGAGATTATAGGACTAGCGCTGCTATTTGATGACGACCGAGGATTTCGCTTGACCAATCACGAGTCGCGCCATCCACCGGAAGAAAAAGAATAGCCTGACAAGAGCTATTGTAACATTACCTTTTCTCAAAACGAGAGAGAATTACACCACACAGTTCTGAACATTAACTTTTGCTGTCCAAAGGCTCCCGGATCAAGCCCGCATCATGGCTACAATGTTTACCTTGGTGATTGATTCACGTATACAGAAAAAACAGACGAAACGAAATAATACATATACGATGTCACAACTCTTGCGATGGAACCAGTGGCGCAATACTGTAATTGATTATTTCAGGATATGAACAAGGATGTTTGCAAGATGAAAGAAAGTGCACATCAAGCACGTTATTCCCTACTCTGTTAATGAAGAACACTCTACTTTGACATAGCACAACTTATTTTTGGCGTACCTTTCTACATGTTAACGACCTCGGGGCACAAATGCACACACTTCCGTATAGACATAGAAGGAGGATCAGATGGGGAAGAAGGAAGAAGAAGAGGTAGGGACGAGGAAGGGAAGAGATGTTACTGTGCTGTATGTACTGTATGTACAGTATGTATGTTTACGTAATAATTTGAACTCTCCTTTATACGCTTTCCAGAATGAGACGCCCGGATGCGTTCCAGGCTTGAATAACATGATATTTCTTGACGACAAGAAGTAGCGTTGGTCACTACAGGAGGTTCTCTCTTTGACCATGCCATACTGCGTTTTGAATTTACATGAAACGCAGATATAGCAACTTTCGAATTAACTTGGCATTGTTCGCCTGCGCGTGTGTCTCACGTTTTATTGATAGAGCATCTAGAGTATAGCCTTTCAAGACTACTATATAAGATGCTATAGCTGTTATTCTGAGTGATAGCTTTGTATTAATCAGAGTCGAAAGTTAAAGCCTTTTTGTTCTTCCATGTAGATTGCATCAGACGTGTCGACATATCCGGTTGCGTATGCCCGATGCACTCAGGTCCATCATATAGTTGTATCCAGCAATGTAACTTTGCTTGAGTGCGAAAGGTTAGAGTAGAGAAACGCGAGGGATGACAAATACTGGGGATCAGAGCAGGCAATCGTACGTATCAATCTTCCGTCGCTCAGCATGTGGTTTCCATATTAGCTTCCTTGCTGAAGCAATTACTTGCTGTAAATAGAAAGCAACAAAAGCTTACGCGAAAAGTATTTCCTTGATTGAGCACTCAGGAGAAGGATTATTGCCGACACGTGAGAGCCGCTGCAGGATACTTTGACCCGCGTGCAACGTATTCACACCGGTGAGATGCATTGGGAAAGACGCATGAAGTGTATAATCCATTTACGTGTCTGTGTTGAAATAAGCCTTTCTTTGTCTTATCATATATACTCTGGTAGTTTGAGGGGCTCTAACGTTGTTATACATGCATATGTCTAGAACTTGTGGAAAAAACTAAAAGAGTGCATGTGTAAAACACGACTCGCAAGTATGCTTCACATGTTAACCAATGCTATCTTACAGTGCTTCTCCTACTGCCTACGTATCCAGGTTAGTGATGAAGATTTGTCTGCACTATTATCACAAGAGTATATACTAGCGTGATCGACATGGTAAATGTACCTTATTTCGTAGGATTAATTTCATTAAGACGGCGCAACGGACCTCCTGGGTCGCGTGGGCGACGTCAAAATCCCGCAAACCCCCAGCACACCTTGTCAATTCTGCCGCCGAGTGGGCGCAAGCCACCCTGCGGTCGGCCTGCCGCCCCCACCTTCCCTCTCCCCTTCCCTTTTAACCTGCACAAATACTCTATTGCCATGTCATTCCTTCTCCGGGCAACCGCTCGTCGGACTCCTATCCCCACCGTCTTTAAGGTAGCAGCCTATGTCCGGTTCCCATGGCAGCTCTAACGACCCCATTACCTCATTAGCGGTGTGCACACAAGAAGGCCTCGATCCAAGTACGGCTGAATGACTATGTAGAAGGTCTCGGCATTAAAGGTACGATAAGAAAACTGTACATGTATGCGTCCCTAACACTGAGAGGGGGGCTGATACATAGATGACATTGTCAGTATTCGACGTAAGTGAAGCGTGATGGGTCGTCCTGATAGGGAGAAAAGGGATAACTCATGGATGAATGCGTGTAGCGGGGTTGATGCGCAATGTTTTGTATCCATCCGGCAAGGCCCAATACATTGAGACTTATCAGGGCCCGCGCGATCGGCAACGCGAACTGGAGCGCGCCCAGATGGCCGAAAAACAGCAAGCAAACGCGGTAAACCTCATTTGTGCCTTATTTTTGCTTTTTTCGGCTAATGCAGAATCGAAATTCGACCCTCTTTGGACGGATAGACACTGGGCGTGGCAGCGGAAGCAAGCCGGCGCGCGGAGCACTTCAAACAGCTGAAAGGTGGCCTCGCCTCTGTGCAGTCTCTCACCTTCAAGCGCGCCGTTGTGCCTGAAAGTACAGCTACGTTTGGTTCCGTGACGGTGGACGACCTTGTAAATGCGCTTAAGGAACAACATGGCCTGAGCGTCGATAAAAGCTGGGTTGATTTCGGCGAAGGACGCATCAAAGCATTGGGCGAGCATATTGTGCATGTACGAGCTGCAGAGAATCAGTCGCCGGTGGCGATCAAAGTTTTAGTAGAAGCCTCATAAAGTCGGCCAGAACCAAACCCCCCTAATGAACAATTTTTTTTCCTTCCTTATTTCTTTCACTTTTCCTTCTTTGCTCTCTTTACTTCCTTTCTGTCTTTTTTATCCTCTTTTTTAATCATCCACTTGCAACGCGGAAATGGGACAAGGCGTGAGCAAAAGAAAGAGGCACGGGTCACTGACCTTGGGCTATTTGGCGGATGATGCGGTCCCTGTGAGGAGTCGTGACCCGTTCAGCAATACGGACCTCCTGCTGGGCCGGCCGGAGTGGTATGGCCTAGGGCGAGGGCGGATCGACTCGGGCGGTTGCAGCACCTCGAACGATCTTGAATACATTGACGCGAACCATTATTGCGACCTCTTGCGAGAACAATCCGACGACGAGCTTGATCCTGCAGTCAGTATGGCGCCAAAACTGACGATGGCTGATGCAGTCGCACATAGTTCCAGCTCCATGCACGAGCTCGTGCTGTATTGTCAGAGTCTGACGTGGCTGCATCCAAATCTTTCTCTCCTGTCTCAACTTCAAAAACTTGACCTGTAAGTACACATACATCCACATAGCCCATTGCAAACATGGCAGCCTGCCCCCGGCCGCATACATATACAGTGTTTTTTTTTGTTACGCCACCAAAAGGAGAAAGATGCTCATGCATGACCCCCTTCTGTCTTTTTTCCCCTGTTTTTTTATGCAGATCTGGCAACTACCTGACGCAACTACCGGACGCGATTGGGAGTCTCCAGCGCTTGGAGGTACTTCACTTGCAACACAACGAGCTGCGGAGTCTGCCGGACACGCTCGGCTATCTGACGCATTTGAAAGAACTCGACGTCTCCTTCAACAAGCTCCAGTCAGTAACCCCTTATATCGGCCACCTCCGCCGTCTCGAGACATTCCAACTACTTGGTAATGTGCTCCTGACCCAACTGCCCACGACACTTGGCAACTTGACTCGCCTTGTCACACTCTCTGTTGCCAGCTGCCCGCGCCTGGAGAGTCTGCCTGCCGAGGTATTGGGTCTCAATGGCCTACGCCATTTGCGTGTGGCCGAGTCCCATGCCCTCCAGGCCCCATTGGAGGCCATGAATTTAGCCCACACGCCCCCCAGTCTGGTCGAGCTCTGCGCTCGCCATCTCTACCCCGAAGCGATACCTGCGCCTGCTTTTCGGGATCGGCATCATGCCCAACCTTGTTCTGCGTGCGGCCGACCCTACTTTGAGACGTTTGTGTCACGCTTGCGCCTTGTAGAAAAGGCAGAAGTGATCGTCAGGGTCGAATACAGACTGTGTTCAGCACATTGGAACACAGAGGATGATCGGCTCTTGTACACATTTAGCGCAGCACCCACGCCCTCCCACATCACATACCCACTCTTACCATTGCCACCACTGCCTACGCCTTCCAAGCAAAAAAGGCTATCCCTGCATCATATCAAGAATTCACGGCCCTACCGGTTTAAGCGGCCTGCTGCTGCCAAGGCGCCGTGATCACCCTTCCTGCTTGTAACTTTATCATCTTATAGACATTTTGCATCCCGCATTCGTATTCTATCGCATTAAATATATCCTGCAACCCCGTGTCTCATTATCATCATGGATTGAAAGTGTATTGTTTGTATGTGTATGTACAAAGAAAAGAAAAACAAATGCTATAATACAAATAGTTAGCTTGTGTAAATGTCATTGCCAGTGGGCGCTTGGTATCTGTATACACACATGCAAGTCAGTGTTATTTGTTTCCAAGGATGCGGCAGACTCCTTACCCAGAAGTACCCTCCAAATCAGGAATAGCAGCAAGCGACAAATGGACAATGATAACAGGTTGTTTTTTCTCCACTGTGATTCTAAACCCCCACATCAGTTTCATTGTATATGGTTCCCATCCCATCCCTCTTTACCTGTCCAGTTCTTTGCCTTTCACTGGGTCCCAGTGTTCGTTCGTTGAAACGCTGCCGAGCTGCGTGTATTGATGCAATGTGCCTTCAAGACGCCGCTTGACGATCTCCACTACAGTCACTGCTTTCTGCACCGTGGCTCCCTTGCCTACGACTACGATATTCTGCTTTCCTTGCTCCTATACACAATGGTGTGCATTAGCATTGCATGCAACGGCACATATTAGAAGAATCGGGTAGTACCTTGAGCATTTGGATGGCTACCTCGACGTAGCGGTTGATTTTGCCGTTGGCAGAGCATCGGATCTCATTGTCTGCAGGTGCAGGTAGCTCTGGCTCGGATTTCTCTTTTCTGCGATACTCTTCCACTAGTCACCACTTGGTAAGTATGTCGAATGGAAAAGGTTGGAGCAGACTTACTACGACGCGTGGATATGAGATCGAAATAAGGGGTATCTAGTTCAGTCAACAAGGATGATGTGTTAATAATGCGCATACAAGTCATATTTCATGTGTTTCCCGGTCGTCTCAGAGTGTGCTGTGTCTTCAAAAAAAGTGGGTTGAACCAAAGAACCACGTCGACTGCCACGCGTAATAATATAAAAAGATCTTGCTTCCAATATCCACTCCACGTCTATGCTACTTGCTAGGATGGAGTTCAGGTGAAAAAGCTTAGGGTATCTCGTCATCCTTTATCGTCAAGGCGCAGACCTCGCCGCCAAACGATCTAACAATAACGAGGGTCGCTCTTTGTCCGGCCTTACGGCTCCTGCATTCACAAGCTCAAGAATGGGTGCCAAGATTTCGAACATTATCCATAAAAGTTGTAGTGGTATTTTCAGGCAGGTCGCCGTGGCATGGTTCACTCCCATCAGACCTTTTACTGCCTCATCATTGACAACCATCGCGTCTTTTTGGGGTTAAAGCGACAACTTACTTGGTATGTGGATGGAACAGTTACAACAATGTGGAGAGGTCAAGCCACCGTTGCGATTGGGTATTTCCAATTGCGGAGATTGAAGCCTCCTCGGGCGAAGAAAAAAAAAAAAAAAAGGTTGACAGTTTCGCATAACTTTTTGCATAGCGCTTGTGTGCCTTAAGTACGCCATGAAAGAATTAAGCGGCTCTCTGGCGGAAAGGACCAACGAAGGAGACAAGCGTTTTAAGGTATACTCATAGCTACGTTTCTCCTATCGACACCATGCTTAATCAGCCATGCTTTTATTGTAGTTCCAATCCTTCAACACCCGTGTTGACCGAATCAAGGTCGATGTCGTTCGGCGATCCCGGCGAGTGGAAGAAGATCCCGAGCTGCGCGACTCGTTCTTCTATGAATCGCTCGAAGAATGGAAGGAACTCAACCAGACGAAGCACTTCACTGTGTTCTTCAAGGAGATCTTGCCACTCGTCAAATCATTTCCTCTGATCATTCACCACAAGGAAAAGATTGTCGACATTCTCGAGAAGCACATTAAGGTGCCTGACAGCATGGCTCTGGATGCTTTACTCGAGTAGGTTTTCTTACGAATACTATCGGCGGGTATCTGATCATTCTTGCCTTCTGCTATCTAGCCTTGTCACGAAACTCGCCAAAGATCTTGAGGGCGAATTCTATCCCTACTTTCCACGCATTCTTAATACCATCCTGACCCTCGTCCACAAGCGTGATGTCCAGCTCCTCGAGGTAAGTCTCTTTATTTTTGTGAGTACACTCCCGTACTCATGACTCGATAGAACCTTTTCAATTGCATTGCATACTTGTTCAAATTCCTTGCGCGCCAAATACTTCCTGACCTCTGCTCCACCTACTCGTACGTCCTATCACCTCGTTTTGACGATTGTATCCTTATATATGCGTTACTTTAGGTTGCTCGAGCACCTCCTCGGAAAGGACACGCGGACGAAACCCTACATCCAGCATTTCACAGCAGAAGCATTCGCATTCCTCCTACGCAAGGCCCGTGGCGATGCCTTGGCTAAAATCATCCATCATATTCTCGCATCCCTTCGCTCCAACCCCACCGAGGAATTCGCTGAGGGCATAGCCATGCTATTCTTTGAATACATGAAGGTAAGGATGTCGCCTTGTCTATGCGCCCTTTGTCTCATACGTCTTTGGTATGCAGCAAGTCAACAATCAGCTTCACTCCAAAGCACCCAGCCTTTTTAAGGAACTCCTTCTACAAGTCACCAATACCGATCTTACAGATGAACACAAAGGTAACTATTCATTGCGCCACATATAATCACACGCTAACATGGCAGCAGATGGAAAGCCTTTGCAAAACATCCTCGGGAAGACCCTTCTTCTCGCACTTCATCACACCCACAGCCCCCATGCGACACCTCTCGTAGACATTTTGCTGCAAGAACTTGATGCACAAGTATCTGCGCCGGCTTTGGATGAAAACAAGACTCTCGTTCTGATGTTTTTGCTCTCGCTTTTTGTTACCGTGAGAAAGGGCAGTCGTATTGAAGGTAAAATTGACTAAGATTCTTCCGCTTTTCCAACTCACGTTATGAGTAGACTACACGCCTATCGTGCAAAGCATGCAAAAAGCCAGCAAGTTCATCTTCTCTACAACTTCGTTTTCCGACGCTTTGCACATTGAAACGTTACGTGTTGTCACCGGTATCCTCACCTTGGGTCCTTTGGAAGCGTTGCTTGGT
The DNA here is from genome assembly GCA_000697355.1 of Syncephalastrum monosporum B8922. Lineage (NCBI taxonomy): Eukaryota > Fungi > Mucoromycota > Mucoromycetes > Mucorales > Syncephalastraceae > Syncephalastrum > Syncephalastrum monosporum. The sequence continues at coordinate 19,669 of JNEN01000767.1, read as the reverse complement.
GGCGGTCGTCTTATGCTCGAATCTGTTACTCTGTTAAACAAGCCTTCCCTCGTGTACCCTTTCTTCATTGCCATGGCCAGCCTAGAGTGGAGCGGATTTACCCAAAATGTCCTGCAGTCTATCATTAGGTATGACCTATCCTCCTAATGTGCTGCACTTCGCTCATGCTTTATTCTAGATATTCGGCCGATAAATATGAAGCCTATCCGCAAGCAACAATCCTGTTTCTCGGCAGACTCTTCGCTGATGACGCCCTCAAAATTGCGCCTGGCACGTTGTCCTCCTCCTTGACCTCGGAAGGCTTATTACGCTTCCCAGGTGATGCACTGCCAAAGTCGCTTCTGACAATGATCAGCACCCCGTGCGACTGGGCTGCACAACGTGATCTCTTTAACGAGACCGACCCCGAGGCAACCAGCCAGGTTGGACTCGTCAGCACCTACACCGCCGCGCTGAAGATTCTATCCCACGTCCATATCAAGCCCGTCGAAGCAGTCAATGCACTCCTTGCTCTTATCCAGTCTATCACGTCCTTCCTGGAATCGGAAGAAAAGGAGGATACCATCATCAACGCAGCGCTTGTCGTGGGCCACAAGAATTTTGTGCTGGAAACGCTTGCGGGTGCTGCTGTGGAGTCCTTCGCTCACTATACTGCGCTTGAGACCAACCAATCGACTTTGCTCCCCGACAAGATCGTGCAGCAGCTCTTGTTCCAACACGGTAGCAATGGCGCAGTATTGCGTGGTATCTACAAATATCTTGATGCGCTCCGAGTCAGGTAAATGCGGATTAAGTCGATATGGGATGCAAATAACTCATACTTTACGCGCAGTATCAAATATCGGAACCAGTTCAGCTTGGACCGCCTTAAGCCAGTGTACGATGCTCTCAAGACAAATTTGAACAGCTACCAAAGCTTGGCACGGCTTTACACACTCAAGATCCTTGGTCTTTATGATCAGCCCCTAATGGAGAAGGACCAGGATCACGTCGAAGACGAAAAATGCCGTGTCGTCCAAATCGCGATTGAACTTGAGGAGTCTGAGGTTACTATTGTTGACTACCGTGACAAGGTGAGAGGTATCCAGGACCTTGCTGTGATCGCCAGTGGAGATCGTGTGCCAGAGATCTACCATGACTTTATTCTGCGCTACAGCTTTGGTAAGTGATGCGATTTACACATTGATACACTGTTACTGACTTTTGTGATTCAGGTATTTACACCATGAATATCCAGCCCATGTGGGCCGAAGCGCGCCAGGCTTTGAAAGCTTTTGCGGACAACAACCGCGAAGAGTACTGGAACTTCTGCTTCGAAGAGCTCTGCAAGTACCGCGATGAACGCATGTTGATGCGCGACAGCTTCTCTAAAGATGCCATCTTGGAATCCGAATCAGGCCCTGAGATCAATTCGGCGCGTGTGACCAAGACCGGCAATATCTCGTTCGCTTGTCCCAACTACAGCAGATACGTGTCTGAGGAAGATTATGCTCTCGAGCTGTTCAATGAGAAGCAGGCGGCTGCTTTTGCTCTGCTCACTGTTCAGGTTTGTGCAACGACCCGATGGCCCTTTGCGACATATTTGCTCACGACTCTGATTTGCTTATGACTCTGTACAGCTCTCTGGCTACAAGGACGAGCGCATGGACTTCTGGAACTACTACAACCAGCTACTCAAGACACTGAAGGAGACTTCCCGCATCACCGAAAAGCATGCTCGGCAGATCATTCCCATCTTCTTCGATTTCTTCCGGAACGAGTACGCGGCTGCCGAGGACGCGGATGACTATCTTGACCTCATCCTCCCCGAAGCCGACGATACCGGCATGGCCGAGCGCAAGTCAGATCTTGGTCTTCTCGACCACTCTGCTAAGACGGTCAAGACGCGCATGTTCTCCTGGCTCGAGCTTTTCGCTGCCTTCTCCAACACCAAGGGTGTCTTCAAAAGTGCGGACCTCCATCGCGTCTTTATGGGTCTGTTGGCCAAAGGCGATCCCAAATTGCAGTCGGCTGTCCTGGACTGCCTGTTCACTTGGAAAGAACCGAGCGTACGTCCTTACAATGATAACCTCAAGAATCTGTTGGATGAAGTCAAGTTCCGTGACGAACTCCAGACCCTGCTCCTCAACGAGGACCAGACCAGCATTGACCCTGCGCATCGGGCCGGTTTGATGCCCGTCCTCCTCCGCGTTCTCTTTGGTCGTCTCATCCAGCCCCATGGCAAATACTCGGGCAAGATCAACAAGTCTACTCGCCAAAAGGCCATCCTCGGTGCCGTTGGCTGCTGCAAGAACGACGAGATCCAGTATTTCCTGGATCTTGCCCTTCAGACCTTCAAATATGTACTGGCAGCGCACGGAAATCAGCAGGGCGAATTTGCCTTTGTTGAATCGGGTGTCAGCGCAGTCCAAGACGTACCCGTCAACCGACAGCTCGCGTTCATGACCTTCTATGAAGATATGCTCAAGTCGCTCAGCTCACAAATCATTGCATTTTTGCCGCCTCTTCTCACCGTGGTGCTTTACATTGGCCGTGCTGCTCAAGTCGCGTCGTCGAACAATATGGATGTGGATGAACCCACCCACGCTCACGCGCGCGCCAAAGACCTCCGCTCCTTGGCCATGCGACGCATCATGGAGTCCTTTGAGCTCAGTGGTGGCTTCAATTTCACGCCCTATCTTCCTGCGATCTTTGTGGGTTTGATCACGCCCCGTGTGCCTGGATTGGCAAAAGAAGCCGCCCAGAGCATGTCTGCACAGCTGTCTTTGTTTGAACTTTGGGCAGGCAAGCGCGAGTATGTGACCTATTTGATCGACTACAACGACGAGCTGTTGCCGCAATTGATCCGCCTCGGCGCCGCCAAGAAACTGGACGAGCGCGTGCTGTCTACGCTGCTGTCCATCTTTGAATCGATTCTCAACCACTGCGACAACGAAATGGAGGTGGATGGTGTCTCCCTCCGTGATCGTCTGGTCAAGCCCTACGTGGATCTGCTCCTGGAGACCCTGCGCTACCGACTGACTGAGTCCAGAGACGATACAAAGTTTGGTACCGGTCGTTATGCTGTGCGCCAGATTGGCATTGTGTGGCGTATTGCGCCCTACACCAAGGATAGCAAGCAAGCGGCTGCGATCGTCAACCTCTTGCTGCCCAACCTCGTGAAGGCAAGCCGCACTATACCCGAACCCGTCAAGGAGAATATCCTGCTCGTCTGGGCTCGTTTCTTCCCTATCCTTCCGGACCTCCGACCTGGCACCAGTGTCTACTACGAGCAATACGCGGTGGCTGCCCAGATGTTTAGCCTGCTCAAGCAGTTCAACACTCGTAAAGCTTTGCTGGAAGTCTTCAGTGCGTTTGTACAGATTGACCCTAGCCTGGAGCGTGTGGGTAGTCTTTTGCAAGAGATGAACAAACGCTCGGCCGACCGCATCGATGATCACGACTATGATGCACTCGTCTCGGCTGTGAACGAAGTCAGCGATGGCCTCTACAAGGAGCTGACCCATCATCAGTGGCAGCCCCTGCTGCATCAATTTTTCCATTGTATGCACAACACCGAGGAGGCGGCTGTACGAGGCAGTGCTATGTATGGCCTGACATGCTACTTCAAGGCGGCTGCTGAAGTGGCACAGGGTGATGAAAAAATCAAGATGGAGAACGATATCTCTGGCTTTATGTTCCAGACCATCAAGGAAGGTCTTCTTGACAGCGCTGAAACCGTCCGATTCGAGTATGTCAATTTGCTCGACACAGCCGTAACGACCTTCCCCGAGCTGCCTGCCTTTGAAGACCTGCAGCATGTTGCCAACAAGAACGAGGACCTCAACTTCTTCAAACAGGTGTATCATGTCCAGCTTCACCGCCGCCAGCGCGCCGTGGAACGTCTCGGCCGGGAAGATATCGCCAGCAAACTGAAGCCCATGACTATCACCTCCATATTTTTGCCGCTGATCAATGGTTTCTTCTATGACGACCGCGTTCTCGACCATGCCTTCATCAACACATGCGTTGCGACGGTGCAAGTCATGGCCAGATATCTTACTTGGAACTTTTACTACCGAGTATACAACCAATACTTGAGTATGCTTAAAAAGAAGGAGACCAAGGTCAAGGCTTATGTTCGTCTTGTGAACGGTATCCTCGAGGCATTCCATTTTGATGTCAAGAATGTCGTTTCCGAGAACGAGCAGGTCGCTGTGGTGAAGAAGCACGATGCGAGCCAAATCGAGCTCCAGTCGACTGAGGCGCTCACCGAGGAACTGAATGCACCCAAAGCAGAGAAGCAGCCCAAGGCAGAGGACACGCGCTCGGAAGCCGAGCGAATTCACCATGCTGTTCTGCACAGGATCATCCCCGACCTTAGCAACTTTATGAACAACACGCCGGAGAAGAAAGACGCCATTATGCGTATACCGCTGGCGATGGGTATGGTCCAGATCTTGCGCCATCTGCCCGAGAAGTCGATGCGTATCAACCTGCCGAGTCTGTTGATCAACCTTTGCCAAAACATCCGCAGTCGTGCCGAAGACGTGCGCAATGCGACGCGTGAGATCCTGACCCGCATCAACCGCTTGCTGGGCCCGACGTATCTGGTTTTCACGATCAGAGAGCTCAAGACAGCGCTGACCAAGGGTTACGAGAAGCACGTGCGCAACTATACCGTCAATGCTTTACTCGACGATGCTATTCCTCGTCTGCAAGTCGGCGAGCTCGACTATTGCTTGCAGGATATCGTGGAGGTTCTTATCGACGATATTTTCGGTGTGTCTGGCGAAGAAAAGGACTCAGAGGACCTGAAGGGCAAGATCCGAGAAGCAAAGACGCACAAGAGCGGAATGACCTTCCAAGCTCTCGCTGGTATCATTCGTTTCGAAAACGTCAACACGCTTCTGATGCCGCTCAAGGATGTCATGTCAGTGACGCATAGCACCAAGATACTTGCCAAGGTCGACGATGTCCTGAAGCGCATCTCAACCGGTCTGGTCCAGAACCCTGCCTTTGACTCCACAGAGCTGCTCGACTTTGCCAGAGACCTCATTGGTGAAAACTTGGATGCCTTTAAGACTTCCAAACGCGCCAAGAAGAAGAAGACGGTTGAAGAGCTGAACTTCGAAGTGAACCTCAAGCGCCAGTCAGCATACGTCGGTGATGCCTACCGCGACAACTCGTATCGCTTTGTCGGTTTTGGTCTATCGCTTTTGCAAGCAGCCCTCCGCCGCGGCAAGTTCGATCCGGCTTCAGAGGAGTACAAGCCCAAGCTGGACGCGTTCATTGGTCTTGTCGAGAACGTATTGTACTCCAAACAGACCAACAATGTGATCCTGGCGCTTCGTGTCATTTGCTTGATGATCATCCACCCTCTCCCGTCCAAAGATGCAGCGGTCCCGCGGCTCGTCAAACGTGTCTTCCAGCTTATCAAGGGATCTGGTAACAACATCCATTCCAAGCTGGTCCAGCACAGCTTCAAGCTCTTGACGCTATGCCTGGAAGACTCCAAGACTGCGACACTGAACGAGCATCAGCTCACTTATCTGCTCACCATCATCCGCCCTGACCTCGAGGAACCCGAGCACCAAGGCACGGTCTTCGCTCTCGTCCGAGCCATTCTCTCCCGGAAGTTCATGGCTCCTGAAGTGTATGACCTGATGGGAGTCGTGAGCCAAATCATGGTGACCAACCAGACGCTGGAGGTGCGTCGCCAGGCACGCAAGATTTACTTTATGTTCTTGATGGATTACCCGCATGGCAAGAGCCGTATCCAGACGCAGATGGCGTTCATCATCAAAAACATGGAGTATCCCCACGAGAGCGGCCGTGAGTCTGTCATGGAGCTCCTCCACCACATCGTGACCAAGTTTGGTGAAGACACCCTGATGGAGTTTGCTGAGCCTATGCTGTTTGCCATTGTCCTGCGCCTGGTGAATGACGAGTCCTCCAAGTGCCGTGAGATGTCCGCTGAGCTCCTCAAGGCGCTTTTGAAACGCTGCGATGAGACACGCCTGGCGACTGTGTTTAAGCTGTTGAATACCTGGATCGCAGACACCGAGAAATCCAACTTGCAGCGCACAGCGTGCCAAGTCTACGGCCTTGTGGTCGAAGCACTCCCTGCATCGGTCGTGGCACCTGTCGTAACCAATCTCGTTGTGAAACTTGGTGATGTGCTTGAATTGAGCAAGGAGCAGCAAGAAGCCATCTTGGATCAATACGAGAACGCCGAGACGGATGATGATATGGATGTGGATTTGCCCTGGGAAGTGTCCTACTATGGTCTCAACACTTTCAGCAAGCTGGCCAAGGTATTCCCAGATGTCTTGCAAAAGAATGACTCGCTGCGCATCTACCAAGGAGCAGAAGATCTCCTGTTGCATCCCCACGCATGGGTCCGGTCTGCCTCTGCACGTGTGTTTGGAACTTATTTTGCAACCGTAAAGCCTGAGACCCGCAATGAGTACCTGACCCGGGACCGACTCCGCAGCCTTGCCTCCAAGTTCGAACAACAGTTGGAGAGCGTGCATCTGACTCAGGAGCAGGCTGACCAGCTGGTCCGAAACCTCTACTTTATTGGCCGCTGCTTCTACTATCTATCGCCTGCCGAGGATCCCCAGCCCGAGGAGGAAAAGAAGATTGCCGAGGCACCAGCACGCCCCTCTCTGGCCTGGTTGTTTTGGCTGGTTTCCTTCAACGCAGGTAGAACTAAGCCCAAGCGAACTTTGCCTCACGTAAGTTATATTTGGTGTGGTATCTCCTTATTTTATTGTACTGATGTCCTTTCTCCTCTTCTATAGTTGACGGCTGCTTTCAAATGGTTTGCTGCCATGAGTAATCTTACGACGGAGGAAGAGCTGGAGCCATTCCTTATGCCGGCTATCAAGCCCATTCTGCGCTTCGAGGACGACAAAGCCCGCACAGGAGAGGGCATTGAGGATGTGCGTGCCTTGGGTACGGAGGTACTCAACATGCTGCAAAAGAAGGCTGGTTCTTCCGCATACTTTGCCGCGTATCAGAGCATCCGTTCCAAGCGGAAAGATGAAGTACGAGGCGATACAGAGCTCGAGGAGCGACAGAAACGCGCTGCCAAGCGAAGAAAGCATAGCCAGCGATCATAGACATTTTTCTTTTTTCTGTTTTCTTTTTTATTCGTAAATACACTCTATCTTGCATCTTTGTTTCTATAATGTACACAAGTCTATTTAAGGGAGTTCGATGCCCGTGGCCTGGCACATATCACCGATGGGCAAGCATGCCAAGTACATGCAGGCAGAGCAGAGCTACACATGAGATACATTTCGCGGGTGAGATACCTGCTTCATTAAGGATCTGGTGGTACACAACTACCTCTTTCTTCCCCTGATAGAAAGCACTGAGCGTCAAACCACAAGCGACAGCGAAAAGGGCAATGACCACCAAGCGAAAGGCCCATCGAGCGAGTCGCGCCGCGACTGTGGTAGTCTGCTGTTGTCTTCGAGGCGAGATGTCCAGCATGACCACGAGACCTAGCAAAAGACCAGCTACGAAACCGCCGATATGAACGAAATTGTCCAGCCTTCGCAACCGTGGATTCTTATTAGATTACGTCATAATAAAAATGAGATGCACACTCACCCGGGCAGATAGCCAGATATTAAGCCGATCACTTCATTGCCATGCGTCAATACAAATTTGGGTGAAGCCATGTGACCTGATCATTACCTGTCAAGACAAGCAACTTGCAAAATTCCCAGCTTGCTTCAGGTATGCGCCCCCAGTGCGTCAATAGATCGACATACAACAGAGCTACGATACCAAAGAGAGCGCCAGAGCACCCCATTGTTGCTTTGGAGCCACGATAAGTCAACAAGACGAAGCTGCAAGAATCCGATGTCAATTACCTGTTTGAGTGGGAGAGAAGATACTGCTCACGAGATAACCAAAAAATGCGCAGACAAGCCATACGAACCCATAGCGCAGCGCTCCCAGCTGGCGTTCGACGCGCCGGCCCAGGCCCAGTTGAACAGTGAAAACCAGAAAGCAATGCAATATACCAGCATGCAGAAAAGGCGCTGTGAAAAATCGGTAGGCTTCTTGCGCTGTGCCGGGGCTACCGCCACACACATCTTGCAGGTGGCAGGTAGCTGTGCTCGTTTGATTGGCCACGGTGAGTCGCCAAGAAGGTATCGACGGTCCAGTCTGAGCTTGATCTACCCGTAGGAAGAGCAGCCTGCACGTAAATCAAATGTGTTCGTGCAGGGACGAGTACTGTCTATTGCGTATTACCTATTTGATTCGGGCAAACATAAGCCTGTTTGTTTTGCTCTTGTGCTGTATACAGGCAAGGTAGGTACCGTGCGCCTGTCTGGACTAAAGCCTAAGCAAGAAACATATATGCTTTAATTGAATCATTCAACCTTTCCTGATTCATATTCTTGTGTCACACGCGTACCTCGGTTGAGGGGCCAAGCATGATGTTGAAAGGCGAAATTTCAAGCACATTGCCTATTCCATTTGTCAATGATCAGCACTATCAGGGTACGTATTATATCCACCTGTCATTGCCCGGTTCCGCAATAGACTCACTACCAGCACCACCACCATGGCCAATGAACTCAGATACGAAAACCAGGGCCGATAGGGAGGTAACCAAAGGCGCCGTGTTGCCGTATTTTGCCACAGGTGGCGTCTCCTTTGAGATTTCATTTGATCCTTCAGCTCGGGCCGGCTCATGTTTTTGTTTGCGTAAAATCCTGTCAATGTTCGATCATCGTCGCTGCCCTGGATGGTGGACTCGTCGTGAGCCGCCTCCGCATCATGATTCTGGACAGTGTATTGAGACCGATAGGGCGTACCAGCGCCTTGATAAGCATCGATCACAGCTTGCCGACTTGAGAAGGTTGGATACTGAGAGAGGCTGTAATAATAGCTGGGATACAGTGCCCGGATCCCGTCATCCTCGTACGAGACTGCCTGATGCGGGTTGGGAAAGAATGCCGGCGACGGTGCTACAGGGCGATCCAAGGAAGGTAGTTCGCTCTTAGCACTGTCATTCTGAGCCTGTGATTGATTTTGCCAAGGCCACCGCATGGTATAAAATGAGAGTAAAAGATGAAGAAAAAGAAGGGAACGAAGGAGACGATATAAACTGATGAATGGTATGGCGTCGCATAAATGTCATGTCTACCAGAATATGAGCAGTGACACAAGGCTAATACAAATTTCTGCAATATATGCAATTTGCGTGGTCGAATCCTGGCACAGCCGTGTACTTCACTTCTTAATTATCCATGTAATATCCGGCGGTGCTCGCAAGACGCAACGCCCCTTGTAATCAACATATTGGCTCTTCTGCTCTTTTTTGAAGGGATTCATATTTTTTTTTGGCATGATCCAGCCACACGCTTTATCTGGATAGCTTGCGTAAGAAGTGTAGTTACTTTATTGCTTCAATGTCTCATCCAAAAAGTCAGAAATGAGTGCAAGACTACGGCGGTACTGTGGCGTGTTGGTAGTAATGCTGATATATCCATGCGCTATAATAGAGTAAGAACAAAAACCGTCTGATTAGCCATTTATCGATCGTTTAGTCGTGACCACTTACGCGCCCCGAGGATGCGGACCATGGAGGTTTCGACGCCCGCGGCATTCAGACGATGTGCGTAGACCTCACCCTCATCGCGCAGGATATCCGACTCAGCCGTGATCACTAGAGCCGGCGCAAGACCCTTGAGATCATCATCGGTGGCGAGCCCTGGCAAGGCGTACTTGTCACTAAGCTCTTTGACTGGGCACGGAAGGTAGCTTCGATTGAAGAACTGGAGGGAGTCATAGCTCACCGTCATATGTCCGAAAAGGTCGTAAGACTCAAAGTGCTCTTTACCGAGCATCGTGGCAGGGTAAATAAGGATTTGCGATCGCATGAGCTTCTCTTCTCCAGCGGCCTTGAGCTTCACTAGTGAAAAATAAGCAGAGTAGTGTATGAGCTTCATCAGCATGACTCGATACAAGGCCTACTTACGCGAAAGCGCCGCTGTGAAGTTGCCCCCAGCTGAGTCGCCACCGACGGCGATGCGGCTCGGGTCAAGGTGGTGTTCCTTCCCATGCGCAATTATCCACCGGAAGGCTGTGTAACAATCTTCTAAGCCGGCTGGGAAAGGATGCTCCGGCGCAAGTGAATATTCGACAAATACGACGGCTACTTTGGCTTTCTCAACAATCTATAGATTAATAGATAGGTGTTAGCATCGAGAATTGCGCCATATCGCCCTGGCAGCAGAACTGACATCGTTGACGATCACATGATGTGAGTATTTGTTGCAGAGAACAAAACCACCGCCATGCCTGTATAGAAATGCATTAGCCGAGATATACATGTGTTGAGCGCCTTGACGCACAAAAAAAGAAGCACTGGAAGCTCAGTAGTTTCGGTACCAGGAGGCCGCGTAATGATCAATTCGATAGAACGACCGTGGCTATCGATGAAGAGCTCCTCTTTATGCATTTGAGGCAGGTTAAGTTTCGCAACGTTCTCCTCGAACATTTTGTTTGATAATTCGCGTATCTCGGCTGCACTCATCGAGTCGAACGGTAGACGTGGCCCTGTTCGCTCGAGTTCTGCATAGATAGGATGAAGCTGGGGCTCCTGAGAAGACATGATGTTCAAGCGAAAATGAAGAAGAAAGAAAAGGAGCGGCACGTACACGCCCTTTGTCATACGTGTTTTATAGTTCCAAATATGGATCCGAATTGAGCAGGTGGCTCTGGCTTGGTATGTATTACATAAACGTCGCAGACAGTACCCGCCGAGCTCGCTTCCGCACCCGTAGCACTGACAATCGAAACAACCACTGCAAGTCTCAGGATCTAAAGCTTCCGTCTGCCGAGCCCGGGTTTATTTTTCCCGATTAAACGGGAGGCCAGTCATTCCGAGTCATGGCATTGATTTAAAGCAAGTGAAGAGTGGACACGGCAGTTCACTGGTAATTCAGCGGATTCCGAAGAGGCTCACACACATTTTCCCGTCTATTCCAGTGATAAGGTACAAAAATAAAACAAAAAACGGTGCCCATGATCACGTCTAGGCTAAACACTTTTTCAGGAAGCTAAGGATGGTGTCAAGGGTCGAGGTATAGGCAAAAGTCTCAAGAGGGCTGGTCAAAAAGCCGTGCGCTGTGGAAAGAAGCGTTAAAGTTGGACCAGATGAAAATCACTCGTCTACACTTACGCGTTCCCATGACACGGATGGCCTGGACATCGACACCAGAGGATGATAAAAGACGGGCATACGCCTCTCCCTCGTCACGGAGAACGTCCAACTCGGCCGTGATTACAAGGGCCGGGGGTAGGCCACGGACATCATCCTGCGTGGCCAGAAGCGGCATGGCCAACTTGTTTTCGACGAGACCGTTCGGGAAGTAGAGCTTGGTGAAAAGCTGAAACAGACCTTCATTCAAGACGAAGTCTTCGCCATTAAACAGGTCGTGGGAAGGAAAGCGCTGCTGGCCAAAGTTGGTGACTGGGTAGACGATCAGTTGGCCTTTGAAAAGATTGTCTTTGCCAGCATCCTTCAGTTTCACTGTCATACGCAGCAGGTGAGCCTCTTATCCTTTCTTTTATATACAATGCGCGTCTCTTACTTGAGATGCTCGCAGTAAAATTGCCGCCAGCCGAGTCGCCGCCAATCACGATGCGACTTGTGTCAAGATGGTGCTCTTTGCCGTGGTCAAGGATCCAGTTGAAGGCTGTGTAACAATCGTCCAAACCATCTGGGAAAGGATGCTCGGGTGCAAGAGAGTATTCGACAAACACGACCGCAACGTTACCCTTGACGGCAAGCTAAGATATATACAAGACAGACCAGGTAAGCAATCGCATATTCAGATTCTACGCAGAAGCCCGTGAGGGCCGGTCCGACTTACATCGTTGATCAGTTTGACGTGTGTATTCATGCCTCCCATAGCAAAACCACCACCGTGCCTGGAAAAACAGTAGAGACGACATCCTTAGCCTATGCACACACACACACACACGCACACACGCACGCACGCGTGCGCGCACGCGCGGGCTTGTCCTTTGTCTCTTACAAAAATAGAAGCACTGGCAGATCGGTCTGCTCCGAGCCGGGTGGTCGAGCAATAATGACCTTGATGGATCGGCCATGGCTGTCAATAAAGAGATCTTCGCTGTGCACCTTGGGTGGGTTGGCCTGTTTCATGGCTTCAACCATCGCGTTGGTCATGTATTCGCGCATGACGGGGACAGGCGTCGAAAGGTCAAGGCTTTCTTTCGGGCGCGCGGCCAACATGGCAGCATAGATAGGGTGCAGCTTTGCTTCGTTGTAGGGTGGGTTTGTCATATCCGGTGGTAGTGTGAAGTAGGAATATTAAAGTTGAATATGAACAAGCGATCTTTCTCCATTTATACTGTTTGTGCTGCCCTGGGGACGTGGCTATGACAGTAAACGCATTTGCGTCACACGGACCCCCTCGCATATTCGTCTGGCGTTGCACGGTACACAAGGAAGCTTAGTGGGTGGCGAAGTTTTTCTCATCCCGTTCGGCATTTCTGTAGGACCGGGATTTGGCGGCCCCAGATGCCGAACCAGCCTAAACACAGCCAAAACAAAGATATCCTATGATGGTGCCATCATATCCAGTATCGAGTTCCCTGTTTATACTTGGCAGACGTACTGTCTACGTGGGTTTAAAAGGCGAACTAAAATTATGCAGCTTATTAAGCAGTGGGTCGGAGGAAGTGGTGAATGGCGATAGAAAACGGCAGCTGCGGCAGTTTGATCGCAGTCTAGTGGAGAAGCTATTGCTGAGCATGAAGAGCGGCATTAAAACTTTGTTGTTCCTACGGTTCTATACCGCAAGGAACACTCGAATCCGTGGAGTTTGGTGTAAGGAAGCAAAAGACTAAGATTTTATTGACTATACTACTACTAGGAATGTTTTTTACTTGTATAAAGGCGCGCTATAGAAAAAATGTCGTATTTACGAGAAATAAAAGAAAAGAGAAAGCAAGCAAGGGTGATAACTGTACATGGTTTTTTGCTACTAGATGTTGAGGGTAGAGAGAGAGAGAGAGGGAGGCGGGTAAAAGCAAGCCGGACTAATTTGGACGGATATAGATGCTGCGAGGCCAGAAGAAGTCGGCTACATAGTTGGAGAGACTCTCCCAGGACCGCGATTTGACTTGGAGGCCCACGAGATTCAAGCGGGTATCTTGCAACCCATACGGATTCGGATTCCAGATACCAGGGATTTTTACAATGATGTAAAAGAACACAAAGGTGCAAATAAGAATGGAGCCCATAGCCACTAGATTATGTGCCCAGGACTTAACGTCTCTGCTACGTCCCTATAGAAAGAAGAAGTCAGCTCAATTCATGATGCTATTTCTGGATTCCTTTCGAGTACGCACCAGTATGGCTACAAAAGACAAAAAGGAAGAGTTTAAGTTCAAGCAGCGGCGGGCAAGGGTAGTGGCATTTTTTACCTCTCATGTAGGAACCTCCGGACAGTGCCTCGATAATGGACTCTTGCTCGGCCAGCTGCGCAATCAGTCGCTCGGCGTCGATCTGATAATGAGCCATGTGGGCGCAGTTCTCGCATTCCTGTGCCTGTATGTGAGTTCGCGACCTTATTCGAATTTAAGTTCTGAGCGAAATTTACCCCTTCGTGACGCTGTGCGTTCGCGGCTGCCACGTCGTCTCGGGCTTTTGCCAGCTCGCCCCGCAGTTGCTGGAGCAGACGCGCAAGGTCCATGTTGTCTTTCGCCAATTTTGATTCCTACACCAACCAGGTTCAGCCCTCCACCACAACATTTGCTTTTTGCAAAAGGGCATCCTTACCTGAGACTCGCTCTTTTGGAGCTTCTCCTCGAGCCGGGCCAACTCAGCTTGCAGGGTATCCAGTTTGATTTTGAGCTCCGTGATGGTATTGTCTTTCTCTTCGAGAGCCTCTTCCATCGCGCGATAATGGGTCCCCACAAACAGCGGTTCCTTGTTCTCGCCTTGGATAGGTCCCAGCTCGTCATCCAGTGTCTATGCAGGGCCAAAGTGAGTCATTCCGCAAAAAGAATCACTCATACAAAAAAAAAAAAAAAGGGCGCCTACCTGAAGTGAAGGGCGTCGTTCCTGATGAGACCGCGCGCGAGCTTCATCCAACTCGTGTTTGAGCTCGTCAATGATTTCCTTCAAACGCTCGTTTTCACCCGTCAGGTCGTCCAGGTCATGCTGCAGGCCCTGTTGGCTTTCGAACTCGAGCTCGAGCGACGCGTGGGCTGTGCGCATGTTTTCAATGTCTTGCAGCAGCTTCTTCTTTTCCTGCTCGTACATGGCAATGCGGCTCTCAGAGTGCTGGAACTTGGCCCGCATCTCGTCCGCCGCCAGCTGCAGTTTTTCCAGGTCGTCTAGATTCCAAATGCCAAGTCAGTACGGATGCCACGCTCCACACGCACACAGCGCTCTCTCGCTCTCTCTCGCTTGCCCTCCCTCCCTCATGACGCTTACCCATCCGCGCATCCATGTCCTTCACGATCCGTTCGTTTTCTTTCTGCTGTGTTGTATGTCGCTTGCTGGCCTCGTTGGCTCTTTGTTGAAGCTGGAAAAATGAAACCAAAACAAAACCAAAACAAAACAAAGCAGTAAGATGGGGAGTTCATTGTGTGTGTTCGTGCGTTAGGGTCTACCTCCTCAATCTGGTCTTCTTGGTATTGCACCTGATTCTTGTGCTCATCCACGGCCTTGGTGAGGAGAGCCTTGTCATGCTCGAGCCCCGAGCACTTGCGTTCGAGTTCGTCAATGCGTTCACGTGCTTCCTTGACATTCTGCTCGAGCAGGCGCTGGGTCTCGGCCATGCGGGACGGGTGGGTCTGGGAATGCGACGTGGTGGGGCGTATCTCGGCATAGCCCCCACTCATGGCGGAATAGGCCTCGCGTGGCCCGGGCGAGATGGCTGCCAAAAAAGCATCCTCGTCCTCCAGGGCCTCGCCGAGCTGCAGCTCAGGGTGGCGCGAAGAGGCGCGAGGCTCACTTTGAAACAGACCGCGGGGATGGGCGGGTGCGTCCAACGCATCACCGAGGCTCTGAGGCGCAATGTTTCAAAAGACAAAAAAAAATCAGTGGATCGGATAACCCTCATCAACACCTCCAGAGAGGACATGCTTACAGAAGAAAAGGATGAGATCGAAGGGTGGCCGTCGCTGCCACTCATGCGGTCGTCTGCATCCGGGTCCTCCTCGACGGCCTCTGGACGGCGTTTGCGTGGTTTGGAAGGAGCAGCGCTGAGAGGCATGGAAGAACGTGGGCGCGAGTCCAGGTCGAGAAAATGGTTGGACGAAGGAAGAAGAGTGGGTTTTTTGTGGTTGGACGTCTCAAGGCTACTTGGCAGGAAGGGTGTGTGGAGGGTATCCTTATTTAGGCGGTCCTCGTCATGCATATTCATGTCATCAGGGTCATTGTCGTGGTTGCCGGTGCCGTTGTTGTTGTCGTTCTCCTCTTCGTCTTCCTCCTCTTCGTCTCTGGTGACGTGTTTGAGGATGCCAAAGAAGTCGTCAAAGGTAAACAAGACGCCCTGGTTGGACTCGATGCGCTGCAGGTTTAGGAGACTGTTTCTCTGCGAAGGACTGAGGAACGAGATTTGGGCACGCTCTTGACACAAGTCGATCAGTGCGATCCACGCCTGAAGCGGACGAGTACCGGCGATCTCTTCTTCCTTCAGGGGCAGGAGATCGAGCAGTTCGCGTCGGTTATGCGACATTTGGCTGTCCTGTGGCGATGGTCAGCGGGCGAGGCACAAGAGAAAAGAGAACACGTGACAGTAAAAAGAAGAGTTACCCAACTACGGCTCTGATGAGATTGGAACGATAGGCCGGCATCACCCAACATGGCGGGCTTGGAACAAAGGACAAGGAGAGGAGAAGAAAGAAAGAGGCGTCCCTGCAGACGGTCTGTAACACAAAGGGTTGTCTGCTTTTCTCTCTCTCTCTCTCAATTTGCCCTATTAATTCTTTTTTTTTTTTTTTATACAGTATATACATATTTCTTGCCACCCACCATGGAAGGCGAACCCCCCATTAAACGACGCATGCGTCAAGCCCTTTCCTGCCAAAGGTATCTTTTGAACCCTCTTTTTCAATGGCTTCAGTTTGTATGAAGAATATGGAAAGCTTATGGAGCCAGGTGTCGGAAACAGCGGTCGAAATGCTCTCGGACCCGGCCTGCATGCGATCAGTGTCTCGATGCCAGTGCTGTGTGCGAATACCTCGAGGGACCGAGCGATTTGGAGAGCACGGCACTGCGCGACCGGTTCTGCGGGTTGGAGGACCAGATCGAGTCGCTTATGAGCGAGTTTGATCTGATAGAGAAGCTCGTCTATCAAAAGCCGCTGGTGCGCACAGACGCTTTCCAAGGCTGGGACTTTTACCAAGGCGACAATGCGATTGCGATTGAAACTCATACCCAGCACGTCGAAGATATCTATGCCACGCTCATCCGGTTTGCACTCGACAACAATACGGCGCCGGGCCAGGGCGACAAGGTCATGTTCACCCGGAACCACTCGATATTCTCCAATGTCAGGCTGTCTCATTTCACGAGCCTCTTGCCCTCGCCCTCGACTTCAGACGAGCAGCCACGCCAGGACACGTTGTCTGACCAGGTGACGCGCCGTCTCGTCGACCATTACTCGACCTGCTTGTTGTATGGCGCCATGCCGGCGTTTGCGCCTCTCTTCTCGGACATCCTTGCCCAGCAGGACGACCAGCTCCTCAAGCTGCTGCTCTCGAGCACGCTGTGCTACATGCTGACGCATACCTCGGCCTGGCACCCGGATCTCTTTGCAAGCGGGAAGCGCCTGGCGCGTGCTCACTATGAGGCTGCAAAGGAACTCCTGGCCTCGCTCTACTTTGACGAGCCGAACGTCATCACCTGCCACGCGCTCTGCAACATGGTCCTCTACCACATCGAGAGCGGCCACAGCACCTCGCTCATCTATCTGTATTCGGGCATGGCGGTTCGCATGGGGGCCAGCCTCGACCTGTTCCGCGACCTGTCCATTGCCGACGGCGATGTCTGGTTTGCGGGGCATCCGCCTGACCTGGTGCACCAGTACGTGCACTCTGTCAGCTGGCTGTTGTATGCGCTTGACACTGCCGCGGCCCACTTTGACAACAAACCTTACCAGCTCCCGGACGACATTGTGCGCCCGCCGGCCATTCTCCACTCGGAGCAAGGACTGTTTCTATCCCTCGAATATACGGCTTGCAGCATCACACGCGACATTCGGCGGACGTGCCTCGACAAGGACACGGAACGGGTGCCGTACCACGAGATCGAGCGCATCGAGCGACGGCTCGTGGCGTACCGCGAGGCGATCCCGCCCCGGACAGACGGGCACGACCTGTGGCGCGAACGGTGTCATTACATGCACCACGTGCGGTGCCATGGTCTCTGGATCCTGCTCCATCACACGTACCTGCCGACGCCCGTCTCCAGCCAACGCTGCGACGTGGCCGCGTTTGCGCTCGTCGATCTCTTTGATGCGTGGGGCATCGATTGTTACTTTAGGCCGTGTGTGCACGAGCTCAAGCAGGCGAGCGAGATTCTGGAGCTGCATGTCGAGCACCGGACCCCGCGTGAGCAGGAGGCGTTGGCTGGTCTCCAGCGCCTCATCAACGTCGTGCTGGACACACCCGTCCATGACATTGCCCGGACACGCCCTTTCATCCAACACATCCAACGCATTATATCATGACACCCTTCTCTTCTTCCTCCTCCTCTTCTCACCTCCGTCATTTTTCTTTTCTCTTTTGTAAAGTAGAGTACAAGATATATATATGTATATGTATATATATATCTATGTATGTATGTATACATCAGATTCGCAATACTGATTGCATGTCCCCTATATCCCAATTTTCTAGCTTGCATCATGGATAAGAATTTTTTTTGTTTCCTTTCATTTTCCGCATCTGAAAAGGGACTAAAAAGAAGAGACGACAGAAAAGACAGAAAAGAGAGGAAGAGAAAAAGACAAAGCGGGAGAGGGAAAGAGAGAAAAAGGAAGCAAAGGCGAATAGTTTAAATGCTTAACGACCGGGGCTGCGCGAGAGCGAGCGTCGCGGGGGCGGTGTGAAGGAGGGAGAGCGGCGACGGGGAGGCAGAGGCGACTCGGGTCTGGGCGAGCGCGAGCGCGACGGGGGCAGATCGCCCGAGGCACCACCGGCGGCGGCGGTGGCGGAAGGCGGGGGCGGGGAGCGTTCGTCCGGATATCTGGGAGGCGAGCGAGAGCGCGAATCGTAGCGTCTGTACGGCGGAGGCGAGCGGCCACGCGGCGAGGGCGAACGCGGCGGCGGGCCACCACGGTAGTACGGGCTGCGCGATCGGCTGCGACCTCGCGGCGGCGGCGGTGGCGGCAGACCTCCACCCCCCTCTGGGTACGATCGGCTGTAGCGTCGAGGGCTGGGCGAGCGGCGGCGCATCGGCGGCGGCGATCCACGGTCGAAGCGCCAGTTGGCACTAGGCGCGTTTCTGGCCCACTAGAAAAGAATATCACATATATATGTATGTATGTATGTATATATGTGTGTGTGTGTTTGTATAATGTATATAGGGTATATGTGCACGTATATGTGTGTACGTGTGTGTATAATATAAAATGGGGGGGGGACGGGAGCGGGGGCCATGAGAAAAAAAGCAAGCAAGAAAAAGGGAAATCACTTTTTTACCTGAACACTCAGCGTATGGCCGTCAATCCGAATGCCGTGCATTTCGTTGAATGCATCGTCAGCATCGCGGGGATCTTCGAACTCTACAAAGGCGTAACTGCAGAACAGAACAGGCGTCATAACAAGGTAGGGCAAATTATGGCAACGTAATGCGTATGTGTGTATGTGTGTGCGCGCGTTCGGCAAAAATGTGATTTGGGATTGGTTTCGTATGAGCGTGTGTGTGTGTGTGTGTGAGCGTCGTTATCGTTTCATCGAGTCGTCTGGATTACGTACGGCTTGGACGAGTAGCTTTTAGGTGCGGGAATATCACAACGCACGAGCCGGCCATATCTGGTTGATATAAAGGGACAACGGAAACGAAACGCGTTTTTTAAGAACATAATGACCGAGTTGGGTGGATCAGTGGGAAGGAATAGGAGGCCATGCCAGTCAGAGACGTACCTTTCAAACTCATAGGCGAGATCTCTAGCGCGAGTTCTGGAGCCGAAGCCGGCAACGAACAGAGTAGTCCTCATCTCGGTCGGTAGATTGTAAAGAAGAGGAAAGAACAGAAAGGAAAAGATCCAAGCGCAGCAGAAATAATTTTTTTTTTTTCTGAGTTGCGCGCGCGTCTCTCTCTCGCTCGCTCTCTTTCTTTCTGTCTCTGGCCAGTGACGTGTTGATTGGACTGACGGACTTTTGCGTCCCAATGCTTTTGCAGTGAACATGAAAAAAAAAAAAAAGTTTTTTTTATCTGTACTTGGCACACCTCCTCTCAGTTTAAATCTGATCTGATCCCATATAGGCTAGTTAAGTTTTAATCTGTATAAAACGATATATGCTATCTTCAAATGTTATTGACAAAATGGTAATGTAAAAGAAAAGAATAAAAGAAAGAGGCACTATTTATCAAATGGAGATGGGGTCATCAGGGGGGGGGGGGGGGGGGGGGGGTACAATTTTGAGGGGGAAGGAAGAAACAAAA
>JNEN01000765.1:0-126003 GCA_000697355.1 Syncephalastrum monosporum B8922 | reverse complement strand
AAAAAAAAAAAAAATAACACCGTGGCTCGCCACTCTCGCCACCCTCGCCACTGGATCACTTACAGCGGCGTTATATTTGCAAAAACGAGTGCTGCCGCCGCCGCCAGTTTGATTATTTTCCATTAACTATCAACGAAAGGAGATCTCCCCCACTCAGCGTTTGCAAAGTTTGATCCAATGATTCGCGCAAAAAGTCTTGGCTCACTTCGTAGAGAGATCCGTGTGGCAACGTTGTCTGTATAGAAAAAAGAGACTCATGCACAGCTAGAGAGCTTGTTCTTTATAATTAACTCTGATATACAACATCACCCTTGTTTCGATCCTATGGCTTTTCTTTGGAAATATCTCTTGGGCAACGATTACTGGGCTGCAGTCGATCCGAACAGCAACTTGTTAATCGAGGATCATTTTAGAAGAAGTGTTGGCCGTTGTCAAGTCCACATGAGCTGCTTCCGTGGCTACGTAATCCTTGATGCCAGCCAACTTAACGTCCAAGTTGGTAACGCGCTCATTCGTCTGTCACGCACCGGCTATTGAAAAAAGATCGCAAGGCAACAATTCAAACCTATTTTTGGTCAATAACCATTTGCAATAATGTATACGTGCTCTGTACATATATTTCCTTTACCCTATGCATACTCGTCAACTCTTGTATATTCCTGCTACCTTAATAAATCTTCAACTGCGCTTTGTCTGTGGAAAGTCTCCCTAGTAGTTTACTGATAGTGATGGCGATGATCTTTGTGCAGGTGCTCTGTAGACACATAGTATCATCTGCAATGTCTCACAGCCGTGTTATTGTTTATTCAACCATACCGTGGCAAAATTATGCCACCGTACCACTAGTTCAGTACTTTGTGAATGAACTGCGCTTTCACGCATACTGATTACGATACATCGTATGTATACCACGACTGCCCGACTGGTCTAAAAGTATACGGCTAAATTAAGATTCAAGGCACTGTATTGGCCTCTCGTAATATATGAGCCTGGAAAAATCTCCTAAGAGTTTCTCATCGAACGCGGTACTCTAAAGTCAGCTTCCAAAAGAAGTAGTCAATTGTTCCCTGGGACTTGCTACACACAGAAAAGTGTCACACAGACACATTCATATCGTACACAAGCTTACATAATTCGCTGTTTTCTGTGAATATCGGCTTCATAGTTAACAAACAAATAACCGAGCGCACTTGCCTACCATAAGTTACCTACTGCTTGAATCTTTAAAAGATTCACAAGTGCTTCCTGTAAAATAAATGTCGTGGGCACCATTTTGTCTTTTGTTACTTCAAGCAATATCAGTAAAGAAGCATGTCGCCTTTTCTATTTGATTCTTGGAGACGAAAGGAGCGGGAAGAACAAAGGAATGACGCGGGACCCGTTGTCCCTTTCTCCAGGGAATTCCAAATACGAAGTCGCTTCCCTTGCGGAAGATTTTATTCATGAATTTAGATTTATGATCCTTGCTCTTGTGATGTTTCCTGCTGTTGTTGCTGTTGCTGCTGCTGCTTCTGGGCCAAAGCTGCCTTGTGGGACATCATCGCAATAATAGCCGCGCCGAGTCCCGACCCGTCCCGTGCATGCTCAAATGACACCCTTTTTACTGCTTCCGCGGGCAACAGCTCTCTCAATGCCTGCATCATGTTGCTGTCGAAGCCCGGATAGTGCTCGAAAAGACTGCCATCAATGCCGATTACGACGTCAGGAGCATCCGTTGCCGCGAGCTCTTCAAAGGCGCGCGCATGGTGCAGCACAGCGGCAAGGCCACACGCCGACAGTCGAGCAGCTCTTAGGCCAATCCATTCAGCAAGGCGATGCACCACCTTGCGGTCTTCCAGACTTGTGTGGGGTAGGCCCAGAATATCCTGCAAGATATGTTTGGTATCGGCAAGATCAGGTGTGCTATCGGTCTGGATAGTGGAAAGGTAGGATGTCTCGAAGCTCCATTGACGGTTCAATGTGGCAGAAGATTCGCCTCCAAAAAGAAGCCCCCGATCCACTCCGTGGGTCAGGACATTGCGAGCAATCTCGCCAAGGTACATGCCTGATAGCATTTTTTCAAAGATCTGCTGGCGTGGGTTGATGGATTCCCGGTCGAGCTTGTTGTCGTAGAGTGTCATGGGCAGTATCGCGCGCTCGTTATCAAAGGAACCCCACTCGATATTGATTACCATGTCCTCAAAGGGCACGTCGCCTCCCGTCCATTTCTTGATTCGCTTGATTTTTTCATAATAGCATGCGTTGGTGCCTGTGCCGAGAATAACACCCATCGCTGTCTCGGGACGACTGTAGCCGAGCGCCATCATGGTACCCACAGTATCATTCACTATCTAGAGCACTGTTAATACACAATTTTACGCACCGACACAACAAAAAGCACACTCACAGCAGCAACGTTGACTGGGACATTTTTGCGCAAGAATGCATCTTGCATGATGACTGCGATATCTTTGCCGACCGCATTTTCACACTTGTAGCCCTTGGTCCATTGCTTGAGCGTGCCACGGTTGATACTCGTTTGCCAAATTGGGAACGAAAACGTGAACCCGAGTTGCAGGGTTTCGTCACCATAAGAGCCATCCTTATCAGAAATAAAGCTATCGACACAGTCCGCAATGAAGTCGCACAACTCGCGTATATCCCCTGTTTTGAGTGCGGTCGGGACTGTATATTTCTGCTGATGGATAGCGAACTGACTGTTGCCCTGGAGGTCGACTTCACACACACGCAAGTGGGTGCCACCCAAATCAATAGCCAAGTATTTTCCTTGCTCGCTTCCAGTGGGTCTTCCCGTCACAAAACTGGGTATCATGGCCACTACAAAGATGTAGATGAAAGATATCAGTAACCGAACTCAAAGATTATCCTGTGTTTCCCGCCCTTCTTCGGCTGATGATCCCCTCATGTGATGGCTTGGACTTTTATAGTTTACCTGTAGCGCCTTCTGCATCCAAGCCCTTCTGCATTTCTTGTATAAAGTGGGAAACGATGGCCTGCATCTTCTCTGTCGAAATTTCAAAGTCACGCTTGAGCTCGTCGAGTATAGTGCTGAGATCTGGCTGATGCATGGTAGCCGGGGGTGAAGGTGGCTGGTCTCCCAGAAGAGGAGGCGTCGGCTTGGTGAGCAGGACAGGTATCTGTTCAGGTACCACGTCGAGGCGTGCCCCTTTATGATCATTTAAGCGGGACTTGCCACCGCCGCTTGATGCATGCTGCTGCTGCTGTTGTTGCTGCTGCTGGCCAAAGTGTCGCTGAAGCAGGCTTCGCATTTTGCGGAAGGACGACGTCCTCGCGGCCGGTTTGTCAATGGTTGGCATACCCGGAAACAAAAAGGAAAAAGAGGGAAAAGTATGCCCGAGCACCCACTAGCGAAGGATCTGCTCATGTAAACCTCTATATATATATAACGAGGCTGTGCAACCCATGGGTATTACCGAGTTTTTCTTGTCGTTACCGTGGCGTCCCATGGGGTGCCTGGGAATACGGGGAGCGGACTTGCAGAGACTTGCGGATTAGGTGAGCAGCCATCCATAATTGTTTCCGCATTGGGATCCTAGGACGTCGCTCGTGTTATCCCGCGAGAAAGGGGACATCTGTATTTGTTGACCCTGATGCTACTGCTCTCTGTACTCCATTTGTTTATTTTTGACTGGGTTTTCCAGCTTCTACCCCACAATATGCAGTTTTTTACCTGCGTTTATCTTCGTAACATTTGTGTGCCTATACACCAGCGGCTCTCTAAATGCCCAAACAATTCCTACCACCATAATAGGAATCATAAGTACTTGTCAGACGACAGAGTCATGGACTGATGCGTTATTGTCTGGTATCCCGCGCAGAATGCCGCGCAATTTGTGTGTTTGTGATACAAACAGGGTCAAACAACGTGCATATATATAGCGAGGTTAGTCACATGATCAACGGCCCCATCTGTGCGGCAAAATAAGTCAGCATTGTATACGCGAGATCTCCTGACAAGTGTAAATCAATATATAAGTCACCTTAATGAAAGGCAAAAACAGAGGGTGCATGGATTGGCTCATCATGTTGTCTTCCACGTCGATAGCATCGCCGATATAAAAAATATGTGTCGTGCGCAACCAAAAGAGGACAGATTTGGGCGCTTGCCAAGTAGAAAGGCAACAGTGAATGAGTCGATTCATTCTTTGCTTATGCAGATTCCTTTTCATAAGCTTGCGCTTCCTCTCTGCGACAGAAAGAGACATAGACTTTTGCCGCCTCTGACTTACTTTTACGCAACGCCACCAGTATCGCTCACATTGAGCAATCATCTGCGGTCTTTTACAGTCTCTTGTCATCAAACCATATCAAAAGGGGAAAGTGAACAAACAGGACGTGTAACATTTATCAGTGCTGTTCAAGTGGTGTATTGTCGGTCTCCGTCTGACTTTATCCCAGAACAGGTCATCTTAGCTACGTAGCACGCACAGACAGGAAGTAAGCTGTCCGTGGAGGTGGAATCAGGGATGGTAGCTTTGGGCGAGTCATGTGAGTTGTGTCAAAGTAAGCTGCTGTGTGTGCAAAAGTCTATTGTAAGGAGTATATTTCTGCGGACATTGTGGTGTAACATGATGGCGTGAATCAATCCACCTATCCAGAACAGCTTGAACCCGACGCACCCGTCATGATCAACTTCCTACTAGGCCAACCTTCGACGGATCTCTTGTCCACCACGATATTCTCTCGGGCAGCACAAGAAGCCTTCGCTGCACCGGGAGCAGCCGATCGCATGCTGCAGGTACGCTTTTAAGACACTTCATTCTCCTTGCCGTCTTGTTGTCAATCGCCCATGAGGATCGATGTTAATGGTGTATCGTAATCAGTATGCACAAGAGAAAGGAAACCCTTTGTTCCTGGAGCGCCTTTCCAAGTTTCTTTCGTCAGAATACCAGGACGAAGTTCCGGTTGAGGTATAGCACTTCATCTGATATCCCATGCTGCCCGCCTTATTATATTTCACTGACCACTTAAGTCATGGAACAGAATCTGTGTGCTACTCCAGGCGCGTCTTTGTCGGTCCAGCATATCCTGAGCATGCTCACGCGCCCAGCCAGCACGACCCGCTTTGCCTTCTTCCAGAACCCAACCTATCATTTCGAGTACAAGATCTTCTCGGACGTTGGCTTTACCGAGGAGCAGTTCGTGGGTGTGCCTGAAGACAGCGACGGGCTGTGCACACGCTCTTTCGAGGAGATTCTGCAGGCACGATTCCCGGATGGGCCCGATACCTCTGCTGATGGCTTCTATTCGGCTGTGCTCTACTGCGTGCCCACCCATGCCAACCCGTCCTCCACCATCCTTTCCCACGCGCGTCGTGTTGAGCTCGTCCGTCTGGCGAGGGAATACAATGTGCTTGTCATTTGCGATGATGTGTACGATATGCTCACCTTTGACCAAGACCCGCTTCCCAGACGGCTCGTGGCATACGACCTGGATGACTTGCGCGAAAAGACGTGTGGCAAACCGAGTGTGATTAGTAATGGCTCGTTCTCCAAAATATTGGCGCCCGGCTCACGTGCAGGCTGGATTGAAGCACATCCAGACCTAGTGGATAAACTCGGATTATGGTATGGAACGCGCTGTATGCCATTCGCATCTACTCATACCGGCTGTAGTGCGTCTTTTCTCTCGGGTGGCTCGCCCAGTACTCTCTGTAAGTGTTGATGCGTTGCACTTCAAATGAAGCATTTACGATTCCGTCATAGCCAGCGAAATTATCTCCGTCATGCTCGACACGAAGGATCCCCAATTGTGCTTACGGCGGCATATCCAAGGCATCCGGGCTGCTCTGCATGAACGGCTTCATCAAGGTTTATGGGACCCGATACAAAAGCATCTGATCCCACTCGGATGCGAAGCCTCTCTCCCGCGAGGAGGCTATTTTGTTTGGCTGCGACTGCCTGACGGCATGAACTTCGAACGGTTGGACAAGGCAATCCAAGAGCTCCAGCTTGATATCTCCGTTGGTTCGGGTACTTTGTTTGCTGTTCCAGGTCAGCCCGCTTTCCATGACTGTCTCCGGCTGTGTTTTGCGCACTACCGACCCCAGGAGCTGGCGTGCGGTGTTGAGAAGCTTGCGGAAGCAGTGAAACATGCTGCGTCTCATCAATAAGTCACCGTGACCGTAGTATTTAGACATAGAGATAGCTGTTCTATGAATACCTTTGCGCGAGGGCAATAATCACATTACCTAATCTTTTTCCAGCGAGTGTTTCACAACTCCCGCTAAGAACAAAGTCAGCCGATACCCCGCAAAAAAAAAGTCGCGACGATTTAAAGGTGAAATGCAGCGCCTGCCGGGCAGGGCAACCGCTTCTCATACCTCTTCCCCCCCCCCATGTCGAAGCATCCTACGTACGACGAGCTGCCTATTGACCCCAAATACCCGGCGCATTCCGCCTGGGGCCTGTGGGGCGAGGACGATAACCTCGGCACCCTGAACCTCTTGACCCCTGAACGCGTGGCCGCCGTAAGTGAGCGAAAATGAAGAGAATAAAGCAAAATTAGCTATTTTGAGCGTCCCTTGTCCAACTGACATGGTTGGGCGCGCGTCTAGGCCCGCGAGTGTATCAAGAAGGGCGTCATTTTCCCCCTGAACTGGAAGCTCGAGGAGCCCGAGGTGCCTCTGTTTGGTCGTCAGACGATCCAGCATCAGATCGTCCCGCACAATCCCGAGAAGTTGGGTTTCGACGACTGGTATGACAACTACAACCCTCAGTCGAGCTCGCAGTGGGACGGTCTCCGGCACGTGTGCCACATGCCCCTCCAAAAGTACTACAACAACATTTCGCCGGATGCCATTCTGAATGGCGAGACTGAACGTCTGGGCGTGCACCACATGGCCCGGCGCGGTATCGCAGGACGCGCGGTGCTGCTGGACTATGCTCGCTGGGCGGAGAAGACGGGCAAGGCGTTTGATCCTTTTGTGTACACCGAGATCACCGTGGACGAGCTGGACGCGGTGGCGGCCGACCAGAAGGTGGAGATCAAGCCGGGCGATATCCTCATCGTCCGCACCGGCTGGATCCAAAAGTACGAGAAGGTCGGCATGGCCGGTCTGTCTGCCCAGACAGACATCAAGCACCCGTCGTGCGCCGGTGTCAAGGCCTGCGAGGAGACCTTCCGCTGGGTCTGGAACCACCAGATCAGTGCCGTTGCGGGTGATTCCTATCCTTTCGAGGCCTTCCCTCCCCCGGCCTGGGAGAACTCCTGCCGTAAGTGACGCTTGGCTATGTGGAAAAGGACCGGAAAAAGAAGGGCTGACTGACGCGTGTCTTTACTTATGATTAATAATCAGACTCCATGTTCTTGGGTGGTTGGGGCATGCCCATTGGCGAAATGTTCTACCTGGAGAAACTGGCTGAGGACAGCGCCAAGGATGGTGTTTACGAATATTTCTTCACCTCGGCTCCCCTCAACAAGCTGAACGGCGTCGCCTCGCCTCCCAACGCCATCTGCATTAAATAAGCAGTTGGCGCCTTACACTGTCGTGTAGTGTAGTGTAATGTAGTGTAACGTATCGTACTGTGTACTGTTGTGTGTATATTGGATGTATGCCGAATGAACGAAGGTATATCTATTTTATGACTCCTGATCGAAATGCGTGGCAGGTGAGGCAGCGACGCCGTACTGAATCCATCGCAGAATCACAGGACGAATCAACTGTGCAAATAGGGGATCATCACCCATGTAGACCCCCGTGCATATCTCTGGCCGTTTGATGCGGAACCATTCACGATGTTCTGTATGGCATTCATGGCATTGGAACTTTGCTCGGCTGAAACGAGCGTCTAACTCGAGATGAATGAGGCGTTCGACGCGGTGAGAAGCAGGGCATCGATAGCCGCTGCGGAGGGTGGGCATGACATCGATGATGGCTGGTTCGTACTTGCACGACTGCGATATGCGATACATGCGCTTCAGCGGATCGGTCGACCGTCCCACTTTAAAGTAGGCGTATTTGCTGGATTGGATCTTGGGGCCTCGAGCGAGGGCGTAGATGTAAATGTAACCAAACTGCTCACGCATTGAAACTGGCTTTTTCATCTCTCGACGCAGCTTTTCTTGATGCAATGTGTTAATGTCCTCTGGAACCCATACTGTAAATAGACGCTTAACGAAAAAAAAAAAAAATAGGGATCACAGTAACAGACTAGGCACACTTACAGTTCCAACAGTCGTGCAGCTCGGGCCAGGATGCCGTTGCTCTTCTTTCTGGACCCAGTCCGTTATCAAACGCAGGTCGTTTCCGATGGGAAAAGCAGTATAAACTATCCTCAGCCATGTCTTGCCCACTGGGTGCCTTGATCTTGCGCTCGCATTGTTTCCCATCCACAGCACGAACCCCGCGACATTGGTGCATGACAAAATCACGCGCCGACGAGCTCGTCCATCGCCGTTGTTTTGTAGAGGGAAGGAGGGCACCTAAAGCGCATAGGTACCATGGCTTTTTTTGGAAGGAAAGGTGGCCCAGAAATGACATAAAACAATGAAAAAGAATCGTCGTACGCGTTTCCCGAATTTATTCTCGCTCGTAGCCGGGCTTTCATTTATCCTGCGCATCGGCAGCAGCAGTAGCAGCAGTAGCAGGATGAGTAAGAAAGGGGCACCTGTGCCTTGATGCTTCGGGACCGAACCTCAACTCTATTATCGCGTGCGTTCCATTCGTCAGCTTCGTCACGCACAGAGACTGGCGGATGCATACGCGGACATACAGAGTCTTGGACAATAAAAATAATGAATATAAAGATACAGGCACGAGACAACATACGTAGGTAGGCAAACACAATGCCTACTGCTTCTTGCTTAACTGTCAGAAATAGAGTTGGATAAGGTATACACGCGCAAGTACTACTAAGGACACTGCGTATCTATTGAGCAGCCAATCTCGCTCTGAGTGTCCAATAAAAAGCCTACAGTGAACACCAAAAACCCGTAGTCATCATTTCTCGACTGTCGGCTTCGTGTTATGTCAGCAACCTGAAAAACCAAAAAGGAGCTAGACACAGAGCTCGAAAGCACGCAATAGTATGCAGTGGAATGCAAATCAGTGTTTATTGTACATGCATATTTACAAAAGGAAGTGTTTTCTGATAGAATGATAATCGGTCAAGGTCTGCGAGAGCATAGCTATATTTTTCTCAGCCAATGTGCGAATAACCTCATGGCTGCAGTTGATGATGGGCTGTAGCATGCTGATAACCAGAGCGGCCCAATGCGGGGGGAAATGACAGCGGGCTGTCCTATGCAGTTCGTGGATGATTTTTGATAGCGCATCACAGCACATGGATAGAATCAAGAGAGCGCGTGTGCCGTCGATGGGGCCATCCAGAGCCGCGTTTGACAAGTCGGCCATGGAAGGGTCACCCATAAGCCGAAATTCCAGCATGAGCCACCCCATATAGTACAACAGGTTCAGGTTCAGTACAGGTGCCGTAGCTTCTCGCTTCTCAAGTCGCTCCAAGTCCATAAAATCCATGGGTGAATCGCTGACTCGAAACTCGGGCGGCAAGCACATCCAAAAGTCGATGAGTTCATCCTCAATGGCCTTAATATCCGTGTATGATACGCGTGTCTGTGAGAGCGCTTGCAGACGTCTTTCGATGACCTCCTTTTCGGCTGTCTTTTGCGGCCCACCTGGTAAAGCGTGAAGATGAATCGCTCGACTGAACACGGTCACAGCGTGATACAGCTCGGGCGTATTTTGCTCGCACGGCAGCGCAACCGGTGGACCTACCGTCGCAGGGAGAACGATGGGCTTGAAGTCTTGCGAGGCTTCCAGCGCATCTTCTAGCACGTACTGCGAGCTGCGAACACAATAATAGATGCGCTTCCACGTCTCGGCCTCAGCTATTTCAATGTTATTTCGGGGTGAAGGATGCAAGTATCTGTCTTGAAGCTGACATACGACGCGCCACGTCAACGTGATGTACGTTCTCCCTTGATTGTAGCGTCCAGTCGACATTGCGTATCTGCTCAGCAGCCAAAGCGTCGTCAGCGTGTTGAGGTCAGGCTCGTCGTCAAAAAGAACCTCTTCCAGTTGGCTTCTGGCTTCGGCAAAGAGTTGCTCTGCAAAGACGCTGGGCCGATCTGAAGCTTCTTTGATGCAGCAAGTGCCGAGTGCGTCGAGCGCGGCCTTGCTGGGCGGCATGGGTAGATCCAGGCGGCCGTTGTGATAGCAGGTGCCGAGCGTTTTGATCGCGACGAGCGCGTTTGCAACCATGCAGTCGGGGTGTGCGAGCAGATAAGGCTCGTAGAAAGAGCGGACCAGCGCTGGCTGGAGCAGGTGCGGGCAATCAAAATAGAGGCGGATCAGAGATAGCTTCGCGGCTTGGATCGTTCGGTCGTATAGGCCATCCCGGGGAGGATGGTGTATCAGACGCTGAGGGGCGGTCAATTGGTTTGCGCAGCGCCTTGCCTGCATCATGATATAGTCTCTGAAGTGGGCCATGGTCATCATGTGGTGTGTCTCGAGCATGACGGGCGAGTCCCAGGGCGCACTAAAGTAGGTGGGCGCGCGCGTGGGACGGTCTGTGAAGGGCTGGCCCATGTATTGAAGGAATTGGACGAGGTCTTTCATGTTTCGCACCGGTAAGGCGTCGATGCGGATCGTAAACCGTTGCCGCGATACCTTCATGAAGCGACGGGCGCGTTCCTGGCGCCGTTGGCGGATCTGTGTCTCCAGCTGGTGTGCCTGGCTCTCCAGACTCTGGATGAGGGCCAGTGCCTCGTCTTGGGTCAATTCTGGGTCTGTGACACGGTCCATCGCGGCTTTCTCTGTCTTGGTGGGGAGCTTTGGTTTGGGTATCAATTTGAAGAGACAGGGCAGCCAGAGCTCCTTGCAGCGCTGGCAGCGCACGCCGTCAAGGACGATGCATTTCCGGCGATGTTTGCGACAGCCATCGCCTTCAAGTGTGCATGGTGAGATCGAGCAAGCAAGGGATCATGCTAAGTGGACCTACAAGGTATGCTTCGGCTGGTCTTGCCAAAAAGGAGGGGCGATGGAGACGGCGTAGGAGGAGAGTTCATGAATGTGTCAGCGCAAGATCTACCCGGGTCGGCTTCTTGTACCCCAAACCTCAGCGCCAAGAATTGCCGACGCAGGGCTCTCTTGGCCTCGTTGTGGGTGTCTTATCTAGCGCGCCTGCGACCGCGTTCAGATCAACTCCAGCAGCCCAACACATGTGCGATTCTTATCAGCAAACGGCTCAAACCACCATTGGCTGCCAATTTTATTGTCATTGCCATGCATATGTCAAACAGCTGGATCACAGAAAGCGTGCCAGCCCCCAAAACATTGCTGCAGCCTCCCTCTGGATGGAACACCGCTGCTCGATCCCGCCCTACTTCACTTCCAGACAACCCGCCAGCGCCACCCGACGGAGATACACTGAGGCGGAAAGGGAGCCGGTGAAGTCCATGCTGGCACGCCTGTGGCATTGGATCGAAGGGCCGAGCGAAGGGGGGGGGCAGTGCCAATGCCAATGCCAAGTCAATTGTGGGATATCACTGCTCGGCCCCGCGCGAGCTATGTAGCACAAAGTCTCGCCCGACAATGAGCAAGGTTTGTGTGCCAGGTAAACCCGTACTTATTCCCGACTAGGTCTTTGGTGTGGGAGAATGGACAATGTCTCCCCGACGAATGAGGTGCGATCCGTGAAGCTTGGACCATGTAAGTAACCATTGTGTTACTCTGGTCTAGCAAGTCATGATTGACTTTCCCGTTCTTTTTCTTATTCTTCAGGTGAGTATTGCCGCAGTCGACGTCGTAAATGCATCCTCTCGCAGGGCAACACCTGTGAGCGCTGCCGCAATCTTGGGGTCCCTTGTCTCTTCAGGGTAGTGTCCAAACCACGCATGCCGTCGCGACGGGAACGGGCTGCCATGGAACGGCACAGTGTGCCTTTATTAACGCAAGATACGGCGCTTGCGGTCAGCCAGTCACTCGAAGTCAAGGCGCAGCTTCTCGAGAAGCAGCTGGACCGGCTGCTCCAGGAGCGGGCCCGGCAATCCTTTGCGGTGTCGCGCCGTGCCCACATGATGCGCGTTCAAGCCCAGGTACACAATCTGGCAGAGCTCATTGGATTTCTGCAACAGCTGATGCAGCGTTTTGTCGACTATCCCATGCGCACCCCGACCTACTTTGCCTCCTTTGCAAACGACCACACCCTCTCCGCAAATACCCTCTTCAAAAGCGAAGGTATGCGCCGATATCTCATCTACGAAGCCTGGCGCACATGCATGCCACCCCTCGCATTGCCTACACCGACTACCGACGATGCCAGTCATGACAACAGCAGCGATGCGATCAAGGAGAGCCTCATCGATGTCTATTTTTCATGTCCGCATTATCTACAACCCCTTCTCGTGCGATCCTACTACATGCCTCGGCTCAAGGCAGATTTGAATTCGATGCTGACAAATGCTCTCGCCGCATGGACCTGCATGAGCGAATGCAGTCACGTCACCCTGTTTGACTCGCCAGAGGATCGGCGCGTCTTTGCCGAGCAGTGTTACGCGCGTGCCGTAGCCCAGCTCAGAGATGATTTATTTGACCAGGATGACCATTCCATCGATACCGTCTTCACACTTTGGTTCCTGGGCCGCCATGCCGCCGTTACTTCCAGGCGCTCCAAAAACAGGGCCTTCATCAGCATGGCGTGGCGCCTTGTATCTCAGCTCCAGCAAAAGTACGCCTATGCAAGCGAAGAGGACGATCTTGTGAAACGTGTCCATCATGAGCTCTGGAAGCGGGCCGCATGCCATATGCGTCTCTTATTCAACGTGACCCTCGACTCCCTGGACACCCTCCAGCAATTCAAACCCATTGTTGTGCCGGTCACAACCGGTTTCCCTACTCCCCTCCCTTGCGAAGAGCTGGATCCTTCCTTGAAACATGCGGTCCAGGTCATGGGCTATCAGGAATGCTTGAATGTGATACCCGGGGGACGACCAATGGCGGCGCATGAAGACGAGATTCATCAACGGCTTCTCTCGCTTTCAAAAGGATCCGTACGCTGCAAGGACATTCAGGCTCTGGAACACCAGCTCCTTGACTTTTGGTCTCACTGGCCAGCTGAGTATCGCCTAGCAGACGCGCCGATCGCTTATCTGGACCCAGCCCGACTCGAAATGCATCGCGAGGACGCATGCACACTTCACTTAAATCTGCGCTACTACATGGGCTGGCTTCTCATGGAAGGCAGGCTGATTGAGTTTCCCGACCTGCCCGATCTGTCAGGGGCCAGCTTGAATGGCCCTGTCGACTCGGCGCGTGCAACCTTGATTGTCTCGGTCTGCTGCGACGCCATGTCGAGGATCGTCGCTACGCTTCGTCATAACTTTCCATGTATGCAAACTCAAAACATGGAGACGCTTATCATGCAATTGAATACTTTTCTTCTTGTCTGTTCCAGCGATGAGATTCGCAGGACGGCGACTGAGAGTATCCGCATCCTTTCAGAAATAAGCACCTCTATGTAACACATCATTAGAATAAGCATATATAAATCAACTGTACATACATCTTTTTTTAATTTTCTCGTCAAGCCCGAAGGCGCCAAGACAAACACATGCACGACATCTTTATGTATCAGCCGCTATACATGTCTACAAGAGTTACTCTGATATGTAATAATCCAATCTGTCAACGCCAGACAGCGCAGAGAGAACCTTTCTATGCACTCACTAGTCATGACAGTCTCGCCGGCTGTATTCTTACTGATGGTGACGGCGCACTGTTCTTGTTTGTTCAGTTCATACCGTTTCCAAAGAAGGAAACTCTTCTCCCTCTACGGAAGTGCGTCAGACTGAGCAAGTGAAATCCTCGAAGAAACTACAGTCTTATGAATGCATACTTGGAAGAACTCTTTTCCGCCCCAAATTGTACCAAATTTACTTCTGGTGCGTTTTGTAGCATGTCTTCTTATGTATAATAAAACATTATGCCATCGCAGAGTATTCACTTCATGATATTTGCTGTAACACAAAGAAGAACAATCCATATATAATAAATGAACCTGGATTTTTGATACACCGGGGATTTCATGCTGCATTGGAAGTCGATGCTTGAAATGGCAATGACGCCTTCCATTTTGAATTTTTCCGAGCCTGGCAGTTCGGACCTGAACCCGCTGCCACTTTTTATGTGATGTTCTTACTTCAACGTAGAACTTGAATCCATGTTTGTTTGTTCACTTTTTTTCACTTGTTTTAACCATCTTATACGCAAACAGTACTATCATGCCTTATCCGAACCCTCACCGCCATTCGAGTGAAATTACTCGGCCTCCGCAAGTCCATGTCGACTACCATGTGTATGATATCGAGAGATCCGACTCGTCTACTGACAGCAAGACTGTCCACAGCAGTAGCAGTAGCAGCAACAGCAGCAACAGCAGCGAAAGGACGGTGGTGGCCGATGATACCCTGAGCACAGCCGAGACCATCAAGCCAAACGAGGCCTGCAGATCCTCGGGCTGGCTCCGGCGACGCGAACGCCAAGCTCGGCTCAGTCGTATCGTGTTTGGCATCATCGGTATGATCGTCTTTCTGCTCTTCCTAGCCGGCGTGGTGGTTTGGATTGGCAATGCCTACATTCTTCCCCAAGTGCGCTATACCACTGAATACGCGCAGGACACGCGCACGCCCGTATCGACGCAGACGATGACAACTTAGCCAATTACATATTTTTTTAGTTTATTTTGTCTTGTATGCTACTATTGTTGTTTGGTTTTGGGCATCTTCTTCTTATCGTCGAGGTTGTCCAGGTCTTCTTGCGAATAATAGTGAGGAGCCACTGTATCATTAAAAACAATGTATGAGTTCCCTGTATCCTTTCTTCCTTTTTTGTTGTCTTATGTTTGCACTTGCCTTCAAGAAGCCATTTCGGATGGATCTCCATGACTTGACGCATGTATTCTTTGCTGGTCAGCACAAGCTCAAAGTACACGACCCATTTGGGTTTCTTTTCCAGCATACTGCTGCTGGGGTGGATGTGGACGGTCTGGTTTTGCTTGACGGTGCGGTACGATTCGCCCGACCGGTTCAACCGTGCAGCGTTAAAGAAGAATCCAGACGTGATGGCTTTTTGGATGGGAATAATGTCGGCCGGGTTGGGATTGCTGATCAGCGGTACCTCCACACGATCCAGCAGCTGCACAAGCTGATCACGGACGTTGCGGACGCGGTCCAGCGTCCGGTGCTGAATGAAGTTTTCGTAACACCACTGGATCGAGTAGTCCGTCTCCACCCACTGGTTCCAAATGTTGAGCAGCGTCAGATGGTCGCCGCCGGCGGCGACGAGGTTCTGGTGAGCTGTGTCGGCCAG
The DNA here is from genome assembly GCA_000697355.1 of Syncephalastrum monosporum B8922. Lineage (NCBI taxonomy): Eukaryota > Fungi > Mucoromycota > Mucoromycetes > Mucorales > Syncephalastraceae > Syncephalastrum > Syncephalastrum monosporum. The sequence goes on along the minus strand of JNEN01000765.1, from coordinate 110,654 downwards.
CAACTTCTTGTCTTTGGGACGATACAAAAGGGAGCTCTGTTCGGACAGCATGGCACAGATGGAGACGACTTCTTCGGTACATCCATACTTCTCAGATGCCACGATGGCTTTGGATAGGGTTGGATCCATCGGAAATTCAGCCATACGACGTCCCAGCTTGGTCAACTCGCCACGGTCATTAAATGCGCCAAGTGCGTACAATTGACTGCATGCACGGATCAGGGTATCTTCCATGGGCGGGTCCAAGAAATCAAAGTTGAGCAAATCGTTGATACCCAAGCTCTAAGCACAGCCGAATGAGTAAGCCTATCCTCTGATATCAAAGAAATTGGGGAGAGAGGAGGGGGGAGGGTGTCTTACCTTGAGTAAAAGTACAACATTGGACAGATTGACACGCTGGATCTCGGGAGTGGTGTTTTCATCCATTTCATTGTAGAACGCCCACTGGGTGTAGAGACGGAAGCATTTGCCTGGGCCGGTACGTCCAGCACGACCGGCGCGCTGTGTCGCAGAGGCTCGCGAGCAGGGCGTGACCGTCAGCGCTTCCATGCCCGTCCGAGAATTGAACGACTTTTGCTTGCCGTAACCCGGGTCAATCACGAAAGAGACGCCGTCGACGGTGATGGACGTCTCGGCAATGTTGGTCGCCAGAATCACCTTGCGCGCGCCCTCGGGTGTCGTCTCGAAAATGCGCGACTGCATGTCGGACGGCAGATTGGCGTAGATGGGACAGATAATGAGCTCGCCGATCTTACTGCCAAGCGCTTTACAGGCTTGGGTGAGGCCTTCCTGAGCCGCTTCGATTTCATCTTGACCCTATTCCATATTCGCGCGCGTGAGCAGATGAGGATTATAAAGGCACCCGGATACGACTTACGGTCAAAAAGACAAGAATATCGCCTCGGCCTTGGGTGACATGAATCGTGAGGACTTGTGTAATAGCAGCGCGCAAATAATTAGCTTCGGGCGCCTTGGTGTAATAGATCTCGACCGGGTAAGGGCGGCCCGGAATATTAAAGATGGGTGCGTCGTCAAAGAACTCGGAAAACTTTTGCGCGTTCATGGTTGCACTCGAGATGAGGAGCTTGAGGTCGGGTCGGAAACGTGCAATGTCCTTGATGAGACCAAACAAGATATCGGTGGAGAGCGTACGCTCGTGTGCCTCGTCAATAATCATGCAGCTGTACGACGCCAGATCGGGCTCGGTCATGAACTCTCGCAGAAGCATACCATCCGTCATGTACTTGACGACCGTCTTGTCGCTGGTGCAGTCTTCGAAACGGATATTGTAGCCGACTTCACCGCCCAGGTGCACGCCCATTTCCTCTGCCACACGCGCCGCCACACTCATGGCCGCTACACGACGCGGCTGCGTGCACCCAATCTTGAGACCGTCTTTGGTGTAGCCCGCCTCGTAGAGATACTGCGGGAGCTGGGTCGTCTTGCCTGAGCCGGTTTCACCGACAATGACGAGCACTTGGTAATCGTGGATGGCCTGGATGAGCGAGTCGCGGTATTGATAGATCGGCAGCGACTTGCGCGTCTCCTCAATCGACTTGGCCTTGAGCTCGGCGGCATCGATGCGTTCCATAAGGTCCCGGTCCTCTTCGGACTGCTGCTCGTTCATCTTGGCGGCCATGACAAAGTCGATCTTCTGGTCGTCGTCAAACACATAGTCGTACGCGGCCTCTTCCTCCTCGGCCGCCCTGGCCGCCGACTTTTGGATCTGGAGTTGCTCCCACTGGTCCTGCTCTGAAACAAACCGGTCTTCTTCCTCATAGCGCTTGTAGAGCGCGCTCTCTTTACGTTTGCGGTCAATTTTGCCCTTCTCGGTAATGTAGTCTTCCGGCATCACATAGGCGTCCTCTTTGGTATCAATGTTTAGACGCGCTTCGGCAAGGGCCAGGACTTTTTTGTTGTACTCATGCTGCTCCCGCTCCCGCTTGGTCAGCTTTTGGTCGCGGAAGAGAAACTCTTCGTCCTCGATCTGTTTTCGCAAGAGCTCGAGCTGCTGGGTCTCACGCAGTTTGAGGTATTCCTGTCGAGAGCGCTCACGCAGGCCAGGCAGAGCATCCAAGCGTGCCTCCTTGTCGTCTGCAAGGTTGCGTCGTTTCCGTGCCTCGCTGCCTTCTTTGGAGGACCGGTCCTCGACCATCTTTTTCGTCCGCTCCTTGTCTTTTTCCTTAAGGCGTTCTGCAAAGGCATCACGCTCTTCAATGTCGCGCAGGCGTTCGAGTTCTTCGTCGTCGACTTTGCTGTTCTCTTCTGCGCCCGATTCCGCACCGGCATCCGCATCTAGGACATATCAGTCAGTCATCTAGGCTCTGTTTCGCTAGAAAACACCCACATCCCGGGGAGACCTACCTTTCTTGTCTTTCCGTCGCTTCCGCTCGGTCGTCTTGACTTCTGTATCGTCATCGCTCTCCCATGCGCTCTCCTGCTTTCGCTTCTTGCGCAGCTTCTTTTCCTTCTTCTTCAGCCGACGTTCTTCGTCCTTGTCGAGCGAGGTGTCTGCGGGTTCTTCGAGAATGGTGCGGAAGGACTCGTTTGCCTTGCGCAGCTTGGCCGCCTCCTTCTCTTCTCGTTTGCGCTGGGCTTTGGCTTCTGCTGCTGCCGCTGCCGCTGCTGATTTCGACTGTTTATGAGGGACACGTCCGAAGAGTTCGTATGCGAATCGTTGTGCGTTGCTGTCAGAGGGCGCACCCGCGCCTTGGAGTGAAGTGAATAGAGCGTCGGGCGAAGATGCCTTTTGAGCTAATGCAAATAGTATGAGCGAATGCAGCGCATAGAAGAAGAGGGCGGTCTGCCTACCTGTGGCTATAATGAAGTCGACCATGGTCTTTTCGGACATGCCGAATAACTAGACAAGGTACAAGCAGCGTGCGTCAGTCGATCCAACCCCGTTAGCGGGTTACGTGAGAGAGGAGCATACCTTAATGGCATTGTCAGAGACCCATCTGTTTAAATCCATGGTAGATCGGTAAGACAGCAGGTCAAGACGATCAAGAAAAGGTCGAAACAGGAAGTCGGCCTAGTGACTGCGGCGTCCTGCGACTGACACTCATAAATTCTTGGGCCCGCACTGGTCTTTATGCCTTTCTGGCTCTGCTTCTCTGTCTTTTTCTTCTCTAATGGACGACGAGATTGGGTTTGCTGTTGAACCTATCACCAACTGCAGTCATGTACCCACCGACTTACCGCGCCAGCCTTTTGTTGAGAAGCCCTGCGCCGAATGCGGCGAACCCGAAGAAAACTGGCAGTGTCTGACGTGTGATGCTGTCCTCTGCTCGCGGTACCGACAAGGTCACATGAAACGCCATTGCGAAAAGGAGCAGGGCCACACAGTGTGTCTCAGCTACAGCGACCTCTCGCTGTGGTGCTATGCGTGCGACTCGTATATCGCCAATGATACCCTCGACAGCACCAAGCGCGCGGCCTACATTGCCAAATTTGGTCAAGAACCGCCCACCCGGGCCCCGCTGATCGCTGGTGCCGCATCCTCGTCCGCTTGACCTCACGACGGGCAAGAGTGGCTACAATACAACAATAAATACTGTATATGCATAGCTATGTCAACAGATGCAAGAAAAAAAACTACTGTAGCTGGCAAGCCGTCTTGGGCTTTTCTCCTTGCTCCAAATCATGGCTAGCGCCAAGGATGCCGGCCTCTACATAGGGACGGCAGCCCTCATCGATCGCTGAGTCACTGAGAAGTAGTATTTAGATACCGCGTTGTTAAGCACGAAAAAGCACTTCCTGTGTCTATTTGTTCTCATTTTCAATTGCCACCTCGGCCGCCTTCAACCTGTTCCCCTCCGAAGGCCAACCGGTCTCACACATGCTAACTTCTTTATCGTCCATTTATAAGGGGACAGAGAAGTCAGCGCCGCACTCCATTGAGGCAAGGGAGCAAGAAGAGCACGCCCCCTAGTAGACAGCTGGCCCGGCACTTACGCGCTATAAATTATACATCAAATTTCTATTTGCAAAGGGAAAAAGATAAAGGAAAGCGTATCAAGGTATAGGGAAAATAAACAGAGCGAACGATGGAAAGTTCAAAGCAGGCGGGGGGTTGGAGTGAGATGAAGCTACTGTATATATGTGCGTGTGCGTGTGCGTGTGATATGGAATATGGAACATGGAACCTGGAACTATATAATTAACAGCAACCACCACCGGACTTGGCCTCGTCTTGTCGACCACTCTCCCCGCCCGCCGTCGGGGGCTTGAGTTTAATCGTGTTTTGTGCACCGAGGTTACCAGCCTCATTGTCCTGAGCCATCGTCTTGGGAACCGTCTCATAGACGCGTTCAAACACAGTCTGGAAGGCCACATCGACGTTGGTCGAATCGAGCGCACTGGTCTCAAAGAAGAGCATTTCACCCTCAGACGCATAGTCCTTTGCTTCATCCGTGGTGACGGCGCGCGACGTCTCTGCCAAATCCGACTTGTTGCCGACCAGCATGAGAGTGATGTTGTTGTCCGCGTGATCCCGGAGTTCCTTAAGCCAAGTTTCAACGTTTTGGAACGACGACTGCCGTGTGATGTCTGTCATGGCCCGTTGAGTTTGATTCCGCTCACCCCCCCCCGTCCTCAGGGATACTTACCGTAGACCAACAAGGCGCCCACTGCACCGCGGTAATATCTGCAGTCAAGATAGCATAAACACAAACACGAATGAAAAGAGAGAACGAGAATGCATGTGAGATACATTCAGCAAAATCATGCCCTCACTGTATCCCCAATTCCAAACACAAAAAAGAAGAAAAGACTTACGCGCCGGTGATGGCTCGATAGCGTTCTTGCCCACTGGTATCCCAAATCTGTGCCTTGATTCGGTGATCGCCCTACAAAAAGAAAGTTTGGTCTGGCTCAGCCCAGGTCCCGCCTGACGCACACACACACACAACAAGAAGGCTTTGAACCTACAATTGTCACGTTTTTGGTGGCAAATTCGACGCCTAGGATACACACGTCAGCTCATGTATTCCATGTATCTATCGATCAGACGGGACTTACCAATGGTGCTCTTGGACTCGAGGTTAAACTCGTTGTTCTGTTCGATGATGTCGGTATTTTTATTATTAGTGCCAGTTCTCGAGTTCTGGAGGAGAAAACAGGATACTTGCGGTGAAACGCGACAACAGGTTCGACTTGCCGACACCTGAATCACCAATGATAACAATCTTAAAGAGGTAATCGTAATCTTCTTCAGCCATTGTTGGGATTAAGTAGAGCGTAGAATAATAGAAAGAGAGAGTAGAAGAGTAAAGGAAGAGAGAAGCGAGAAATAAGGAAATAAGAAAAAAAAAAGGTGCAAAAAGGGTAGTACAGAAAAGAACTAAAGGGACTGGACCTGGAACGGTTTCCGGCCGTGTTTCTTTTTTTAGCAACTGCTTAGCTGGGCAAGAAAGGCGTTGATGAAAGGCTGTGTGTCGTGCAGCGCGCCCCGCTGCCAGCAGAAGGTGGCATGCATGGTGTCCGCAGCCGTCACTGTATTCACCCCGAGCGCAGTCGTGAATATCTGCGCGCTCTGGCAAAAGTAGATCTCGCGGACGGTCCATGCCACCTTCTCTTGGGAGGGCAAGCTTATTTTGCCGAGATCAGAGAGTTCAAGCCCGCCCGAACGGCCCATCGGGTTCTTGCGCTTGTCTTGCCAGAATTGGCTGTACGCTTCCGGATACGGCTTGAGAAAATCGAGCTGGAAGACTTGCTTAGCAGCCTCGCGCTTCTCAGCACGCATCTGGCTTTGATAGCGCTGCGCAAGGAGCCAGAAATCCGTGTCTCGGATCTCCTGGCGCTTCCACACTGCGTTGTAGCTGCCCACAAAGTTGCCCATCTCGTTGCCTGGCACGAAAGGATCGCACATATGGCGACAGTTGATGGGCGTCACCGATTCGAGAGCCGGTGCGTTTTCGTACACCTCTGCCCATGCCTTCAAGAGGCTGGTCATAAGTGGCGCATGCGGCGTTACACCGTGCTCCTTGGCCCGCCTGCACACCTTTGCCCACGCTTCCGTTTCCAGCTTGACCACCCTGGCTTCCGTATCGTGGCTTGCCCCGGTGGCACACGCGTCGCCAGCCCAGGTCGGCGGTCCCTGCCAGCTTGCAGGCAGCAGCTTCTTGCCGATCACTTGACCGATCAAACTCGCGGTATCAAGCACACTCATCTTGGGTCCATTGCGCTTCTCAAAGGCCGGTGGCATCTCTTCTTGCCCCTGGCCCTGACATGCCTCTCCATTCAATCGCTTGAGGAAGTCTTGCCAGAAGATCTTCAAGCTGGTACCGTCGCCGATCACATGCTGAACAGAAAAGGTGACCAGGCATTCCCCAGCCCGACTCGGGTGGGCATGGACCGTGAGCCGCCACAACGGGAGGGTCGCATCGTGAAGATCAAACTCTTCTCTGCATTCCTCGGCGATAAGAGAAGCCTGGACGTGTGCATCCCAGAATTCGGCTATTTTCACCCGGATCACCCGGTCCAGGTCGACTGTCACTGGCACAAAGTGGGCCGTCGCTTGCGCTGGTTCGGATACGGCGACTCGCATGGCAGGATGGTCAGCGACAACGCCTTCCAGGGCAGCTTTGAACTGCTCGACATAGTAGCTCTTCAATGCATCGGGGGCCGTATCCAGGCCATCGGGTCGGGCTGCATGCTGCAGGAGACACGTTACGTTGACTGTGCCATACGATTTCGTCAACTGTTTCGAGAGTTGGTATTTCTCCAGGTTCCCTACGGCACGTTGCTTGGCGAGCGCGGACATTTTCTTGGAAGGAATAACAATGAAAGGGACGTCTAGGGTCAATCTGGCTTTTTAACCACTTTCCTGGAGAATCAGCACGGACTCTCTCGCAGCATGTGGCGGAGTCATTGTGCACACCTTCTTACCATTCGGCTGCCACATGTAACGTCTATTTATTTTATTCGCTCTACCATGGGAGACTTTTGCGAATGACACAGTTCAAGACTAGGATGTAATAAGCGCTTTGCAGCTGCCAGTAACCTCCGCCGCCATTTCAAGGCACACGACCGAAAAGGATGGAAACAAGCCTCGGGACCGCCACGTACCACTGGAAGCAGAACGAAAAAGAAAGTCTTTAAGATGATCCTTCCTGTCAAGAGACACTCAGCGTAACAAACAGTCCCTTTCGGCCACATTATTGTGATCCAAATGGCACTCCCGTCCGCCGAACCGATGTGGGAGACCCAAGATGAAGGTCAGCTTCAATAGCAGGTTAGCCTTGTGCGCACGGACACAGTTGAGGATAGTCGTACCTGGCGACGTCATTGCAGCACATGATACTCCGGCAACAGTGTACATATAGGCGAGAGTCTTCAGCAAGTGATATCCTCTATCCAACATCCATCTGTCAGTGCTCTAGCAGGGCGACGGCCAATTGGCGCTTCCATGGTACTTTTATCTAGGACTGAGTACAGCCATAGGATGTTCCTTCGAGACTTTTGGCGCTTAGTCCTATTGTGACCCGCCTGTGTCGCTGACAAAGACAGTGTGGATTGGCTTGGATTTGAGGCTCCTGAATACCGAGTTTGATAGGTTGGTGTTGTTTTCGTGTGAGCACCAGTCAAACCACAGAGATGTTTTGACGCGTCGAGATTGGTAATAAAGAAAAGGTTAAAAGATCATAGGAACTGTATGTCTCTGTGTTGAAAGAAAAAGGTTATATAAAGGTCAGAGGAATTAAAAAAGATAGCGGCTTCTACTTGTCGATGGAGAAAGCTGTTCCAACGGAGACAATAGGATATGAGTTGTTCAAAAAGATATCGATGTAATGAATAAAGTGTACGAAGATAAAGAAACTGGGTTATTTATACTACTGATGTCATCCTTTGATTCTTTCATTATTTCACTCAACACTTCCCTTTTTTCCGGTCACCTCTCCCCCTAAACATGAGCTCTCAAAAAGGAAGGCGAAATTTCTGAGATAGGCCTCTGAGCAATCTCACAACACCTTATCCCACGCAATACAGGTGCTGACGAATTGATGCTACTATAATTGTCGCGAGTCCAAAGTGCATTGTATCTGCTACACATAGAATAGAGCCCGTTAGATCTATCTAAAAAACTCTGGATTATCAGGTCATACCTGAATGCTCACCGAAAGCCAACAGGTAATTTAAACCCCCACAGGCAATACGCTGAACGAAATGTCAACTGGTCGCTAATGACAAAATAAACGTCAGCCGTACTGGTAGTGTGTAACGAACTGCAGAGCTTACCCTTGTAGCCTTTGTGTAGATGGTTGTATGAAGATCGGGAAAAAGTGAAATGTATGTTGTCAGAAGAACAAGGAGACGTTGAGGGGACTGGACGGGAGAAAAAGTCAAGGACTAGACTAGAATAGGGTATTAGGCATCATACGTCGATATGAGAAATTAGACAACATAGCGAAGACAGACAAGAGATGCAAATATGTGTAGGGACGCACTTTATACAAGAGTTGGGAACTAATCTACAAACTACGTAAGACCTTCAGCACAAGGGTAATACTAGAGACATACGGGAAGACCAGTGGCGGGAAGCAGTAGGAAATCAGGACTGACAGGAGTGGCTGATGTATATCAGATATAGAAGAGAATCAAGCCTTGATCAAGGCAGGAATCCTTCAGGACCTGGGGGCAAGGTAGAAGAAGTCGGTGTAGAAACAGGTAACAGGAAAGTACGTGAGATGGGTCTTTACTCGTAAGACGATCTAGATGCTCTATCCGACCATAATCTAATGGCATATTTGAAAGAGAGGACGTAGTGACAGGGACCAGTCCAGTGTGACACTGCGATAGGATATGGTTCAGGCAAGTCGTACTTGTACTAGGCGGTAGCTATAATATGAGTGACAGAATCAAGATGTTCATGACAAGCAAACCGTCTCAATTGAGTAGATACAGATATGGGTATAGACCGCTTTCCTAAGGACGGGTTGACCTGACAGATGATGGTTTAATCAAAGGGCTTGAGGCGAAAGGACCGAGCTAGAAGACAAGAGTCAAAGTAGTCAAATAACTGGAGAGAGAGACTGGAGAAAAACAGGATAAACTAATGATGATTATTATTTATATAACAAATGCAAAGGTATCTATATCTTTCCAAAGTATATTGGCAAATCCTATGTAGGTTTTAGTCATGACATATGGCTACGTTAATTGTACTCTCGTTTTATATATTCTCAGGATGAAACGTCAAATGCATTCTGGGGTTGAATAGGATTAATTTAACTGATGACAAGATGTGTATAAAAAGCATTGCCTCTGTATGATAGATTTCTGTTTTCGGCCAGCAAGTCGGTTTTGAAATCCTGCCTGCAGTTACCTTACTATTGAGTTGCCTTCCCAATAGCAATAAAAACGGTACTGGCTATGAATTGCAACAATCATGATATTGAAAACTGCAGTCCAGAATAGAAGAAGAAAAGTTATTAGACAAGGTATAAACAAAAGCGATTTAGCAACCTGATACGGCAACGGTTACGAGCCCACTTCCAATTTTTTGGGTTGCTTTTCGCATCGCACATCAATAAAGCTATCTTATACAAGGCATTTTAAGCACACAAATATAAGATAAACAAGACCAAATAAAAGTAAAGGGATGATTGAGCAAACGATGGCCGGAAAACTCGTGTATTATTTATCACTGATTTTGATTTTCTTTATACGGCAAGCCAGATCTTCTACCGTCTCGACGGAATCATCGGGGAGAACCATTTCCTCGTCAAAATGGTTTACTGCGTGGAACAGCAGCCTCGCTACGTCTGTCTTTAGCGCCACAGCAATATGCTCGTGCAGCTTTTGGACGTTTTCTTCATAGAGGCGCGCTGCAGTAACCCAACCGTGCTTGAAACGTCTCTGACCCGAAATGTCGAGATACTTGCGCATATTTCTTGACAAAGTAGGGAAATCGATATCCAAATCAAGCCTTCGCTCAACTTGAGATCTGACAAAATAATATTAAATCCAATCGAAACAATGTATTCTGTTTTCACTTACACTATATCTGCGTAGGGATTCATATGAACGCAGATAATGTCACCGTGGCGGATCCCCCTTGCTTGTAGGTCATGGATTCGCCTAGCCGCTGCGCGCCGTGGTATAGTTCCTGCAAAGGTCGCATGAGTCACTGTTACTTTTTCAGCGCTTTGCTGTATGCATACCTGATAAAATATGGGGTTCTTGCAGTCCTTCTGATCCTCGTCGACAAAAATGTAGCCATGGTTTCTGTCAAAAAACGGGTTGGCTGCTGTGTTGCCTTTCGTAAATTTACTTACATGAGATAGTGACCCATGTAGAAATGCTTGACAAATACAAGTATCTTCCCGTTTTCCAGCTTGTCATCCGTCGGCTTGCCTTTGGATATCTCCATGTAGAGCCAAAAGTCATCAGCACCCCCGTAATCGTCCAGGGAGAGGCTCTGCATTGCTTCTGTTTCTGTTTTGGTTGTTGCTGTTTGTCTCCGTTTGTCTGGTCCTTGCATCTTTTTTGCCTCATGTTGATTAATCAACAAAAAAGTTACAGACAGGTAGTTCCGATGGACTACTCTATTTATGTCAAAACAGGTCGCTGAGGACCCGGAACAAGACCCGTAAGAGAAAATAGTACCCCATCAAATATGCAAACCTGCCCATTTCTCTTCTCCATTTAATGTGTAACGCTCGCTACTAGATTGGCACTCTCTTACAATCGGAGAACGTTTATTGACCTTCCTTCACAGGGGCAGTGACTATGCAGTACTGCCAATGGACTTTTAAGAGTAGCTATCATTGTAGTGATTGGCTTCGTCCAGAAAGTAACTGGCAGGTACTGACCAATCTTTGGACGTATTGCAAAATTGTGGCACGCACGTATGTATGTCAGGGGAACCTCTTTCCGAGAAAAGTGTTGCACACGAAGGTTCTCAATTACAAGTACCTGAATCAGATGTATCTGGCGTATGCACCAGCGGACTTCCTTTGCTTTCTTTGTTGTGCAAAGGTGCTGCTCTCGGACGCATGTGTTTTCTATTTTCGTTTCACATACACGATGCGTGCGGACAGATGTAACAGGTATGTAAAGCCACTCGGACAGAGCCACGTTAAGATTTTCGCGTTAGTGATATTCACGATGTCTCTACTTCATGACTCTATTGATACAGAGTACCGTGTAAAGTATCATTTAAGCAATATGTATATATTTCCAGGTCCCAAAACATGAGCTGCTTGTAAACTATATTTATGTGGCGTTGCTGTCACACGTTTAACGAACTATCTCGATCCTTACGCGAATGGTTGGGGTATCCTTTTTAAGTAGTCTCTGCCAGATTTCCGCACGGTTTTAAACAATTAGGCAGTCGATGTTGTAAGATAAGCTTGGTGCGGGTAACTGACCTTCCTTGCGAAGCTTGGATATCTCTGAAAATTTTTCATCCCGATCCATCTCGAGAACGTATAAATACCTTAACGTCTCGGCTCTAGCTTACAAGCAACATAAGCATGACTTCAAACAAGATGGAAACGTCTGATATTCTCACGAACGTAGCGGATGGTTGGATGCACTGCGCCTGGAGCCGAAACAACATAAATACGTCGACTGCAAGCCCAAGTTGATACCTCTGACATACTCAAGAACGTGGCGGAGGGTGTGGACGACTTCCGCCTGGAGCCCAACAACCAACAGCAGCAAAGTCGACTCCAAGCCTTGGAGCGGCAGCGCCAGGAACCGGCGCAAGAAATCGCTGCGCTACGGGAGAGCTTGGGCACACCCAAGCACCCACGGCGTCGTAGGGGGTGGAGGCGGTCCCTCCCCTTGATCTGGCCCGCTGCCTGCTGCCGTCCGTCCGCCACATCGTCGCTCCGCTCCGGGAGAGCTTGGGGGCACCCAAGCGCCCACGGCGTCGGGGATGCCGTATCGGGGCCGCGGCCTGCTGCCGTACTTTCGGCCCCCCTCTTCGCTGTCCTTTGTCGTCCGCTGCCGGCCACCCACACCAGGCCTTCTACCCCCGTCGTCGCCGTCATGGCGCTGCTGACCTCTGTCCGCCTGCTTCAGCCGCCCCGCCCCAGGTGCTTCCTACGGGGCATCGTCCTCTTGGTACTCCCCCCCCCCCCCCCGGTTCTCTGCCGCCCGCGCGCCCCAGGAGTTTCCTAGGGGGCGTCCTCCTCGTGGTGCTCGCGCCTCTGCACTGTCCGCTCTCGACGCCGCCGCGGAGTTGACGGCTGGTGCCCTTCGGACAGCTCTCCTCCGGTCAGAGGGAGAACCATAATAAACATTTTTCTGAACTGAATATATGAGTGATAGTTTCTTGGTCATCTATGAGGGGACACACCATTAGTGTTGAAAAGGCTTAATCTCGCCTTTATCATCATGATTACGTTATAGCTATATGAGACAAATTATAGATGGGAAGGGTGACGGGGAGAACAAAGGAGATTCATAACAAAAGGAACAAAATAGACTATGGTATACTAGAGAATTTGTTCGTATCTTAATGTAGGGATTGCCTAATGAACGTCAGTAACAGTAATGATTGCATGATACAACCACCCTTTATGCGAGTTATGCATGTGGAGGCTGCATTTCCTGCTCGGCTTAGCTTCACCATTCAGGTTTGATTTTGCAGTTCAAATCGGCGAGAGTGGATCTAACGGGTTCTACTTTATATGTAACAGTTACATGACCTTTTTGGACACGCCACAGCAGCACCCGTTCATCGGTACTTGTATTGCGTGGGATAAGCTGTGTGTCTACCATTTTCGAAAGAGTTCAATTTATATAATGACATCGTTTCTCTCCTTTTTTTACAGTCTGCTCTCGTATTTTTCTTCGCCTTCACCGGCGTCTGAGTACTCTATTTAGCTTATCAAAAAGCTCAATGGATTATGGTACGTGACGTCAAGAAAAAGCCAAAATGTTCGCTCGCCTCCAGTTTGCAGCGTTCACAAGAGCAACAACTACCTAAGCAGATAAAAACCCGTCCGTGTTCCCTTAATTGATAAGCACTGTCACAAACATAGCGAATGAAAGCTACTCTAACCTCAAAGAAATATGGAATGGTAAGCTTCTCGTGTTTCTATGTTAGGAACAGCATATGTTGCTATGGCAATCGTTCGTTGAACTGAATTTCCTACTTTTTTTATGCGAAGAGCGACCAGCATGGGTAGCCATGACTTTACGCTATATAATAACAGATGTTAATACGCATCTCACATGAATTCCCTTATTCCTGTTTATTATGTACTCTATGGCGATCTATGTTACAATACAAAGTTAATGAGCTCGCCCTTCTTGGCAATGATAACACGTCGCACCGCCTTGTCGCCGAACCACTTCTGGCCCTGCGGCGACTCGCGTGCCAGCGTTTCGATCGTCTTCTCCTCCTTGAGCAGTGTCGCAGGCACGTCCAGGCTGAACTTGGTCTTGCCATTCACCTTTGAAACAGCGCGTCAGATCCAAGCTGCACCCTATCACCTCTGGTATTTACCTGAATGACACACGTCACTGTGTCCTTCTCGAGTGCCTTTTCCTCCCACGTCGGCCAGGCCTGCTGGAACACGCTTTGCTTGGAGCCCGAGAAGACCTCCCAGCACTCCTCGCCCACGATGGGTGCAACGGGCGACATCATGGTCACCAGTGAACCTACCGCATGGCGATACACTGGGGAAGAGGGCTCCAAACCTGAGGCACTCACAAAGTTGGACAGCTTGATCAGGTCCGCGATAGCCGTGTTGAAGCTGTACGTCGTTGACATGGCCTCGGTCACTTGTTTGATGGTTGCATTCGCCTCGCGATACACATCACGCTCGATCTTGGTCATCTTCTCCAGTGCAGGCAGCACGGCATCGCTGCTGGGCGTGACGGCACTGGCGAGTTTGTGGACCTTGGCGAGCCAGCGCTGCATGCCGACAATACTCGTGTCGTCCCACTCGAGAACTTCGGAGGGCGGTGCCTTATATAGCATGTGCAAGCGTACGGGATCCACGCCATGGGTCTCGACCACCGCCTATTACATTCGTGAGTCCTGATCCACAGAGAGAGAGAGAGAGAGAGAGAGAGATACATACCTGTGGATCAACGCCATTGTATTTACTCTTGGACATCTTTTCGTAAGAGATCAGCGGCGTCTCGCCCGTGGCAATTATCACCGGCTGTGCAGGGTCTGGGTGGAGGTAAGCGACACTTTATGGAAAGCGCTCAAGACTTACTGGATGTATCGACTTCCTCAGGCTTGAGGAATCGCTGTGTCTGTGGATCTTTGAATGTTTGGCCGTGCACCATACCCTACGTCCTCACTGGTTAGAAAAAGACCTTCCTTCGATCGCTTTGTCGCTTTACTTGAGTCAAAAGCATGTTGAATGGTTCACCATTGCCAGGTTTGGTATCAGGGCTTTCGGAGTAGGCGCCCTGCCGAAGAAGGAACTTGGAAAAGAAGCGTGAATAGAGAAGATGGAGAATGGCATGCTCTACACCACCAATGTAGATGTCCACAGGCAGACGGTCGGATGCCTTCTCAGGGCTGAATGGGCTAGAGTAGAAGGATCAGTCCAGGATCCGTGTCAAGAATTATAGTAGACGTACAGAGAGGTGTTGTGCGGATCGGTATATCGCATAAAGTACCAGGAAGAGTCAACGAACGTGTCCATGGTATCCGTTTCGCGTTTAGCAGGGCCGTTGCACCTGCAGAAGCAAGTTTAGACCATGTAGTTTCCGTGTCCAATTTACCTACTTGGGGCATTTGCAGTTGACCCAGTCCTCGGCGCGCGCCAATGGAGAGCCGCCTTTACCCGTCAGCTCTACGTCCAAGGGAAGATGGACCGGCAGCTGGTCTTGCGGCACGGGTACGACCTAGACTGAGCATGAATACGCGTGTAAGACATTCAAAAGACCCATGCTTACATTGCAAGTGGGACAGTGCACAATAGGGATAGGGGCACCCCAGTAGCGCTGGCGCGACAAAAGCCAATCTCTGAGGCGATACTACAGTTTACGATGAGTTCCTTGTGCATGCCTATCATGCAAAGCTTTACCTTAGTCACAGATCTGCCGAAACCAGCTTCCAATGCATCCTTCAAGATCGCCTTGCCAGCTTGTTTGGACTTCATGCCCGCATAGGGTCCAGACAAAGCCGTGAGGACACCTTGTGCCGTGAAGGGCGTGCTGTGATCCGGCTGCGCGTCCACTTCTTTGATGGTAGGCTCGACCACGAATTTGAGCTCGTCTGCGACCTTGTTGACGTGAAAGAACTCAAAGTCGCGCTTGTCATGCGCAGGAACGCCCATGACGGCCCCAGTGCCGTAGTCGGAAACGACGTACGGTGCAACATAGACGGGTACTTTTTCCTGCGTAAACGGATGAAGGACGTGCAGGCCGGTAAAAATGCCTAATTCACCCTATTCAGAAACATGCGATGGCTGTACCACGCTTCACTCACCTTCTTTACTTTCCTCCGCGTTTTCCAGGTTGCGCGCCTTCTCAAGGTCTCTGACAAAGGTCAGCACGCGGTCGGCATGTTCAGCAGGCAGCGTGGAGCGATTCACCAGCTCATGTTCGGGAGACACGACGAGATACTGTACACCGAAAAGGGTATCGGGTCGGCTCGTAAAGACCTGGAGAGGCGCCATCGAACTGTCCATTGCCTTATACGGGTCGGTCAGAGCGCGCACTTCCCCTTTTCTTTTTGACGTGAACTTACCCATTTGAAGTCAAACTCTGCGCCCTTGGATTTGCCAATCCAGTGCCGTTGCATTTGCTTGACACGCTCAGGCCAATGTTCCAAGCGGTCGATGTCTTTGAGAAGGTCCTGCAAGTCTGAATAAGTATCCATCGGTGACACAGTACCATACGTGTATGATTACCTCAGAGAACTCTGTCACCTTGAAGAACCATTGCTTTAACTTTTTCTTTTCGACGACGGCACCCGACCGCCATGACCGACCTTCCGGATCCACCTAGCGCAATGTTAGTCACTATGGAGAGATGAAGGGGTAGACAACAAGTTACCTGTTCATTGGCGAGCACCGTCTGATCTACGGGATCCCAATTGACAACGGCTTCCTTTTGATAGGCAAGACCAGCCTTGTAAATTTCCAAGAAGAGATATTGGGTCCATCGATAGTAGGAGGGATCGCACGTGGCGACTTCCTGCAGAGAAAAGAAGGTTATTTCGAATCATGGATAGAACAGGATCGCTTACTCTGCTCCAGTCAAAATCAAGGGCAACCATATCCATTTGGCCTTTCATGATCTCGATATTCTTGACTGTCCACTCGGCAGGATGAACACCACGTTCGATGGCTGCATTCTCGGCTGGGAGTCCAAAAGCGTCCCATCCCATAGGATGAAGGACCTGTCGGAACACACGTTAGGCTCTTTGCTCTCTTTCTTTTTTCGTCTAGTGTTGTATTTACGTTGTAACCGCACATGCGTCTGAATCGCTGTACAGTGTCACTGATGGTGTAGACGCGAACATGGCCCATGTGAAGCATGCCGCTCGGGTAAGGAAACATGGAGAGGACGTAAAAGTTCTGTGCGTTGCTGTCGCTGGCATGGGGAGCAAGAGGGGGCGATGCCTTCCATCGTGCCTTCCACTTTTGTTCAATCGCAGCAAAGTCGAGAGGATGCTTCTTTTGCGGCGCATTCGGAACAGTCGAAGCAGAGCGGCATGAGAGAATGCGTTGCGGTCGAGCAGCTGCAGAGAACGAATGGCGGGTCAGCGATAGACCTCGCGCTTGACACCTCCACATGTCAATTAAAGAAGTAGACGAGACGTGGCTTTGACAGCTGTGTCCTGCAAGAATATATAAATTCAGGACCGCTTTCACTATTTCCAGCATGGGTCAATCACATAAATAACAAGGCCGTTTATGAAGTATTGATAAATAAATGTTCTCGTCTTATATGAAAGCAGCAAGTTAAGTCAAAGGAAGATGAAGATGACTGCTTAGGTATCTCATACGTTAAACGCCTTTAGTGGTTTTTTTTTATGTTGCTTTTTCTATTTTACAAGCGGGCATCGAGAGGGTACTTCTTCATGGCCTGACGGACACCAAGATCGGCCATAATCTCCTCAGAGCCACTATAGAAAAGTCAAACGTTGAGTCGTTATGCGCTTCATCGATAACGCAAGACTTACCCCAGGATGGCGTTAAACTTGTAGGTGCGCTGGAAGCACTCGATGTACTTGCCCATACCAGTCTATGTAGATGTGTTAAGCACCCGATTTTCAGCCTTTTGTGTTCCCTTACCTTGGTCAAGGCACGACCACCAAAGATCTGGCAAGCGTCATCCGAAACGTCATGCTCGACACGCTAAAGATAAGAAATAGTGAGTTTCTGTGTATTCGCGGATTTTAAGGCGAGAGACACATACTGTGATCTGGTATTTCAAGAGAGCAATGGGGCCGGCGAGCTTAGAAGCTTGCTCGGCATAGGTCATGTTGGAGAATTGATAGGTTATGTTGTCGAGCCAGTTTTGCACGCTTTCAACACCAGAAATCTAGGTAAGCAGCGGGTGAGTATCCAGCCAGGAACGACAAAGAGAGACAACATACCATCTTCGCCAACTTGTTACGGATGACAGGCTGATCAATCAAACGCTTGCCAAAGACCTTGCGCTGGGTGGCCCACTTGAAGCATTCCTCAGTGATCAGACGGGCAGCGGCGACGCCTCCCTCGCAGATCATGAGACGCTCATGGTTAAAGTTGGATAGAACCACCTTGAAGCCCTGGTCCTCGACACCCAAGAGGTTCTCGAAAGGCACAAAGACGTTTTCAAAGGTGATGTAAGCCGTGCCAGCACTGGCAGAGTAAGCAGTCTTGATCGCCTTTGTTTCGACACCCTCCTGACGCTCGATCAGCAGCATGGAAATACCCTTCTCGGTGCGCACAGCGGTGGCGAAATAATCGGCCCAACGACCGGCAGTAATCCACTTCTTGACACCGTTGACGATCCAGCCGTCCTTGGTGCGCTTGGCCGTGGTCTTGATGTTGGCCACATCCGAGCCAGTGTAGGGCTCAGTGATGGCGAGCGCCATGCGCTTCTTGCCTACCAGAACATCAGGGCAAACCCGGTCGCGGACCTGGGGCTTGCTGAATTGAAGGACAGCGGGGAGCGAGATGCTCATGCCACCCAGGACACCACCGCCTAGACCGGGCGTGCCCCAGCGAGCGAATTCCGCGTGAAGGATCATTTCGCTATCGACAAGATCAATACACAAGTTTCTCGGCACTGAGTGTTCCTCTTTCCTGAGCAACTTACTGGAAGTAGTCATAATCCTCGCCACGCAGACCACTAGGCAGCACGACGCCCTTCAACCAGGGGCCAGGGCCGATATTGGCACCGAGCAGACCGCTCTTGCCGAGCTTTTGGACAAACTCGTCCGAGGGACGTTCACCGGCATCATCGATCGCCTGAGCTTCGGCAGTCATCTCTTCGATGAACTTACGAGCAGCGGCCTGGAATTTATAGTGCGACTCGCTGTCAAGGCATGTCAATACAGATACATTTCATGACCATAGACGATCCTCTCGTACGTACTTGAAGTAAGGCGACTTGTAACCCTGAAAAACGCTCATCTCAGCATAGGGCACCTTGGAGAGGTCACCGGGTTGGCGGATCGTAATCTGAGCCTTTTCGCCCTCGATAGTGCCGATCTTGTAGCGCTTGTACTTGAGAAGAACCTCCTGACGATGCATACCGTAAAAGGCATCCGTGGCGTCCTTGCCAGCGAACTCAAGGATGGGGAAGGCACCGCCTGGGTGCATATCAATAAAGGTGCTCATATCATACACGTCGTTATCGATAATGATCCACATGTCGCCCTCGACAGCATGGCGGCCGACCTCTTGACGAGTGTACGTCTTGGACATTTTGGAAAGAGTGGGGGAAAGTAAGAGAGAAAGAAAGGGGTACAAAGCCCGCTGTTTGCCGGATCCGGAAGACTATTTAATCCTCTGGGGTTGGTTGTGTAAGCACAATCTCTCACTGTCAAAAGATTTACCGAACAGCTTTCGTAAGGTGAATTCCCAGGGACACCCCACATTTACCCTTGCTTTCCCCTCCAATTTAAATCACCTGACGTTTCTTGCATGTTTTGCTTCTCACACCGTCGTTTCTTTTGCTTTTTAAACATACTTGTTACTTCCTTTATGCCAGCCTTCTATGCCTCCACATCTTGTAGGCATTTTGTTTTTCCGTAAATTTTCTGATTTCTGAGCTTGGCTTAAAGCTGTCAAAACCGGGTGATCCTACCCCGCATGGGCTCGCCTGATCCGTGCTTTCTCTAGGCATGGGAGTCTATCTATAATAATGCACGGCATGTACGACATTCTGTCCGCCATATGGTGCTCACAAAGGCAAAAGCTACTTTACGTGTAAGCATATTTTCTACCGTCATCTTTCCATTGTCTTGTTGTACAAAATTACAAAGAGCATTTCGACAAAGACTCACGCAAAGTGAAGGATGGCAGCCACGCGACCTCGTTAGTGCTTGTAGTGCTTGTTTCATACTATTACATATACGACAGGATATATTAAGCGGCATAGAGCATAAGACTTTAGGAGTTGCTCAAGCAAAAAGCGCTCTTCAGGAAAATCTGAACAAGCGCGCAGTTTCCTGCAAAAGATGGGCACGAGAAAGTACCATAGATACTGTGTAGTGCAGCGTGTGAGCAAAATATACCTCTGTGCTCAGCCGGGAAACGCCCCAGACCACATAGCTGAGGACAAGTCTCTCAAGAGCAGAAAAGCGTCTATTAGTATAACATGTAGCCTGACAAGGTGATTCAATATCTTTACGTCTTTGGTCCCAGAGCAAAACTTCCTTGATTTGCTTTAATGTTAAATGAGTGGTGAGGCCTTGCGCTGGACACGTGATTGAAGTAATATTTGTTTAATGTGCTTGCTACACCTTGAGATGATGGCAATAAATGCCGTAGGGTCCCCATGCTGGATTGCCACCATATGTCTCGAGTAAAACACTACAACTGGAACGATTGCAAAAAGCGAATGATCTCTTTCCTCTTGATGCTCCTAAATAGGAAATCAAACGAAGTGGTGAATGAAAATGTATTCAAGGTATATATATAATTATATGGCCTATAGTAACTGTAATCATGTAGAAGTAAGGGCATTTATTTCGGATCGGATTCATTTATCTTGGAAAACATTTACACGGAGTCTAGCGTGAGTCGTTTGCAGCCGTAGAATGATGAAATAATACACACAGTAGAAACAGGGGAGCCGCATACGCATTGCTATTCGGCATTTGTCAACATGCTAAATCTTTGCTGGCTAACCCTGTGCCTTATCATGCTCAACAGCATAAACGCAGTTTTGTTTATACTACATGAGGACCCCATCACCGCATTCCAGTGCGTGGCGATGCAACAGCGTTTAAGTAGTGAATATATATAATCGTTCCAATTACATCCTATCTTGCCCGTTGATCGCAGTAATGACACATAGCAGCAGACGTTACATTGAAATTATAAAGAGATTTCTCTTATTGAAATGATTAATTTGGTTGATATCGCTAAAAGTGATTTGAGTGGGGAACATTAATCGCGCTGCATAGCAGACAGGATCTGAAGGATCCGCAAGAAGAGGTTGATGATATCCATGTAAAGACTGACAGAGGCCATTATATAATCCTCTGGCGAGTAGCGGTTGAAGATGAGGTAGGTGTCAAAGATAATGTAGCCAGAGAAGATCACGACACCAGCGACAGCGAGCGCGAGTTGAATACCCTCGGAAAATGGAATGAAGATTTGAACAATAGAGACCAAGACGAGGATCATGAGACCACCAAAGAGGCTAGAAAAGACGAATAAGCATGCCTGTATCAGACACGTTTTGCTACTTACAATGGTGCCATGCCGCTAAAGTCCCATTTCGATTGCAGAGTAAACAAGGTCAAGGCAAAGAAGACGCCAAACGTAATAACCAATGCTTGCAATACAATCTCTTGGTCATAGAATGTCACTTTTGTAAAAAAAAAAAAAATTAGCATCAGCACCTTGTCTATGGGTCAATTGACGTTGCTTACCGACTGTGCCAACAAGGTGACCCTCCATCAAGGTGAAGACGGCGAGGAGACCATAGTTGAGCGGAGTGGAGCGGGCCTTCCACATCAATGCAAAGAGGACGCCTAGCGAGGCAAACATGGAAATGTACAGCATCCAAGGACTAGAGAAATAGCAGTTAAGATTCTGTCATGATTGGAAAGTGGATGTAGAACATTCGATTTCTTACTTGGTTTGGACCCACTGCTTGGCGTTCTGGTTATACATGTACACTGCAGAGAGCACAGCAGTGCTGAGCACTTGTGTAGTCAGAATGGAGTACACCTTCCGTACAAATTCTGTAAGAAGTGAAGTGAGCCTTCTGTATGTGAGAGAAGGAAAGTAATAACATACGCATGCGGATCTCCATAGGACTGTTTGCGATGGTTTCCTTGTACATGTCGTCGCCTGCTTCATGGTCTCCAAAAAGAGGCTGGTGAGCATCCTCCTCGTAGGCTGGAGGAGGAACAGGATATTGCTGCTGCTGTGGAGCACCGTATGACATTGTGTAGTGTTGTATAGTGCTGTGCTGTGCTGTGCTGTGTTGTAGTTGAGTTGCGCTGTGTGCAAAGAACCGTGGAGAGAAAGAAAGAGAAAATCGAACCCGCAGCAAGCCCAGTCTGCGCGCCGCATGATAAACCAGAAGAGGCCGAATTTCGATGCAGTCACAGACTCTCTTCATTCTCATCCTCTTCCATGCCAAAGATCGACAGAGCCAAGGAGCGCAGATCTGCTCGCAAGTCATTCGCGTCTAATAAACCTGCCGACAATGGCATTCCCGTATGCGCCTCAGTCCCTCTGTCTTCAATGTCACTAAAGTTTCCTTAGACAACACAATCCAAAGATCAAAAACGCAAGGAACGCCACGAGGCTTTTATGCAAAGTAAAGCAGTTGCCTTTTTCTTGACAAAAGCACTCATCCTTGGATAGAGCTCAGCACAACGTATAAACCCCAAAAAAAGACCAAGAAAGGCCACTTGCGCGCCGATCTGACTGAATTCAACGATCTCTTGAACAACATTGTGCCCGAGGAAGACAGCACGCGGGATCAGCCGAAACCCAACACATCCATAAAAAGCACGCCCACCAGTAACAAATCCCGGAGGAAGCAAGAGTAAGCCAGGCCAACGCTTCGTTGAGATGTATGGAAATTGACGGCAAGGTTATTTAGGCTGCAGGAGATCGTGCGCTTCCAAAAGGTGATGCAGTTACAAGCGTTCAAGCAGAACCCGCTTGCGGCCATTCGGCAGCATGTCCAAAACACGCATGGAAAGAAGTAACGGTATCGAGACTTTGCATCCTTCACTATACATACGTAGCATATCAAAATATACTTCCCCTGATGGAAATCGTACTCTGCGTGGTCTACGTGCGCTTCTTGGATTGGGGAACTAGGTGCGAGCCGTATAAGTTACTAGACTTTTACGCTCTTTTGGAGGATTCCACTTCTTGACGAATCGTACTTCACTGGCTCAAATGTCATGCGAAGGAAGAAGAGATATAGAATAGGGAAAGAAACATGAGGAGATTCAGGATATTTTGCAGTGACCTTGCAACTCTAACCTTCTATTTTTGGTATTGCCATTGTTTTCGATCATTCCCAAGAAAGGCAAATCCCTGCAGCGCTACGCCAGCCTATCGACACTTTTTTAATATCCTCTTTTCGTCTTGTTTTCTTCTCTATCCACACCTTGCCACCCCTTTATTCTCCCTCTATGAAGCCATGTTGGGACCTTTTGAGGATTTCGCTACTCGCTACTACTGGACGCGAGTGATGCCGCTCAAATGCTGCGGCTGCTTTAATAATCATCATGGCAGTGGTGTAGCTTGCTTGATCTGGGCAGTAAGTAGATCAACACGAAACGGCGGCAGGCGTCCAAGAATTTTTGAATGCTCAATCGTCCAATTATCTATCAGGGCTTCAGCTTTTACTTTGCTGTTCTCTCTTTCATGAACAGGAGCCGTACGTATAACACTCACGATGCGAAACGAGAAGAACCAACTCACATCAACCCGCTGTAGCCTTTTTCTCATATCTGCACGAGGTCCCGCTTATCGTCTTTGGTGTTGTGAATCTTATCTTTGGCGTGGTCAGCGTGGCTGGATTCATTGTCGTTGAAGTTATGCCGGTAAGTTGGGGAGTGAAGATACTGTGATTGGACGGCTGCTCATTTATAAAACCACAGTCCTTTCCACGCGTACGGTCGATGGTCCATGCCATTGGTGTCACAGCTGCTCTAGTGCTTATCGATGTGCTCGTCAATTTCATTATATTTATCGTCAACCCGGGCGCCTTTCGTAACTGGTGCATCAACGACGTGCGGACGTCAGTTCAGGACGCCCTCGGGAATGGCACCACCGTGGCTTCCGACCAAGATTACTATAACTGCGACCGCCTCTTCAACGATCAAGTCAAATGGTCTCTGATATGTGTTTTCGCCATGTATATTATCTATGCAAGTATCACTCGTTGAAAAACAGAAGTGGCAAAGAAAAAAAAACTAATGCAAAGCACAGATCCACTGGATGCTTGTTTTTGCTTCCTTTGCAGGCACTTCCTTCATCATAGTACCCCCGCACGTCGCACCACCACCTGCGCCTGTCGACGCCGTACCACCACCTGCGCCGCCACCCGCTGCAGAAATGGCCAACTTGCCACCTTCTGGCAAAAACATCATTGAATTTAGCAATTTACGGCCCCAGCGTTCAAAATCTAGCGTGAAAGACATCCAACTTCTTTCCATGCTTGGCGTGGAACTCAGCGCCGATGGGCGCGTGATCCAATTGCGTCCCCCGCCAAGCGATATGGAAAAAGGATATGGAAAGTACTCGGCTTAGCGCGCGGAAAGGCAGACGAAGAGGCTAATACAGCCGCTCACTCCTCGTCTGTCCCATTTTCTTATGTATACCACTATACCACACTGCAAATATCCAATTGCGACACGTCCCACCCATGTCTGTACAATAATAAAAAATGATTCGCGTCAACTGGATGAACTACATAGCACTTTAGCCCATCCACACATGGCTGAACAAACCATTGTGAAGAAATGTCGATGGTAATGCATGCCTACATTCACGGGTTCACTCTCTTGCTCCAGTCGGTGTCCCTAATTCCGCGGCTTTCCAACCTTGCGCTACAAGCATACCCATTGCTTCGTATGTCGAATGTCGTGACGGAGGTAAAATCGTAGGTTCGGCTTATTTATCAAGACACAGACTAGGGCAGATGTGTCTCTTCCGTATGTTGAAGATGTAAGTGCAGTTTCTATGCAGAAACAACGGGAAAGCAGTTGGAGGTGAAGAGTATGAACAGAAAATGATCTCCATGCGTGATTCGAGGCATTCTCTTTTAAATTCATAATCCATGACGAATCAAAGGCTGAATAGCGACGGCCCGAATCGGGCCGTGAGCTGGTGACCACCCCCGCGCGGAAATATCTTGACCGAACACTGATTTTTTAACGACATCGGTTTATCATAAATATTTTTAACGCATACAAACCATGAACGCACTTCTCCAAAAGCAAGATAAGATCCGGGATTTTCTGACATCGCGCGAAGGTATCTATGGCATAACGGCTGCCGTGGCACTGATTTCCGCGTATTCGTTGACACGCACTTTGTATACCGGTCGCAGAAAGGTTAGTGTTGGACGAAGACAGGCGGATCAACATTACAGGAAAAGGGTTCGCCGGCCCCGGACTCATTTTATCAAACTCCTTTGTTCCTTATGCAGATAATGTTAACTCAATGCAAACTCTCCTTTACTTATAGGATGATATCGCCACTGTCCCATATACGCTACCCCTCAAAGGCTCAACAGAAGAGTACCGTGCCAACCCACGCGCCTTCATTGAGAAATATGCCAAGTTGTACGGCCCGGTGTACCGCGCCTATCTCTTTGGAGAGGTAAAACAGGAGAGAAAGCTTCATGAGACGTATGCTTACATAACATTGGGGCGTACTAGATGATGACCGTCGTCAGCGACTCGTATGTGCGTGAGATTTTTCTGAACGACGATTTTAACTTTATCACAGCTGTGAAGGACGTAAGCTTTCAATAACTCAGACTGACCGGCAGGATCACATTATCTGACATATTTTTTATTACTATGGTTATGTAGCGCTTTGATATGGCCAAGCTGTGCAACTGCGCGAACGACGAAGGTCATGGTATTGCCGACCTCGTGAAGCGCTGCCTGAACCCGCGGCTAGACATGTATACTGAGCGTGTCAATGAGCAACTGGAGGAAGCTTCAAAAGAGATCCTGACCGAGGTGGATACCAAGGGTAGCCAAGACTTGATGCATATATATATCCTTGTGCAGCACATGGTCGCTAGAGCGAGTGCTACGGTCTTTGTCGGTCCGGAGCTGGCCAAAAACAGCCAGCTGATTGACAGCTTCAAGAATATGGTGATCGAGGTCGGCTCCCAACTTAACCCCAAGCCATGGCTGGAGCCTTTTCCGCGTTTGAACTCGCTTCGCATGTGGTATATCGGCAAGACCTCGCCCGTCGTCAGAAAACACCGCAGTCAGCTCCGTTCTGCTGTAAAGCCTTCCATTGACGACCGCCTTGCCCGTCAGAAATCCCAAGGCAGCGCTTTTCAACGCCCGGACGATCTCCTCCAGGATATTATTGAGCGCTACCCCAACGCCAATACAAAGTCGAATATTTATGACTATGTCGTTGATACGCTCACGGCTCTCATCTTTGCTGCCTTACACACGACTAGCGAGAACTCAACCGTCGTTTTGTACCGTCTTTTGCAACACCCCGAGCTCATGGACGAGCTGGTAGCAGAGCAGGATGCCGTGCTGGTAGAACATGGTCTTCCCAAGGACTCGTCCGCGCGCGTTATGACCCGCCAGATAGTCAAGCAGTTCGAAAAGCTGGACAGCGTGTGTCGCGAATCTTTCCGCATCCGCAACGATTACCTCGGACTATCACATACCTACGAGGGCAAGAAAGACTTTGTGTTGAGCAACGGTGCCATCATAAAGCCCGGCGAGAAGGCCATCATCAATATATGGGGCAATCATCGTAGGAACAACACCTCTCAGCCTACTGGTCAAAACTATTTTGGCTTTGATCCCTACCGATTCGTTAAACAGGACAAGCAAGCCACCAAGATCAGCGAAGACTTTTTACTATTTGGTCTCGGCAAACATGCGTGCCCTGGGCGCTTCTTTGCCGTTCAGGAAGCCAAGGTTCTTATCTCCGTGTTGCTGCGCAACTATAAGCTTTCTCCTATCGACCCGCCCTACTTTTCTACCGATGACTCGATGAAGATCCCTGCTGGCCGCGTCCGTATTGAAAGGCGTTAAATCGATTATCCGGAAAGAATAATTTACATAGCTCTCCCCGAAAGTACACGTTGCTTGATATGCCAGCCATTGTATAAGCTTAACTCTTGATTATCTAGGCTCCATAGCTTTCACCATATACTACCGCCATAGGATATTTATTATGGATATCAATAAACACGCGCTCAGTGACAAATTGGGGGTACAACAGATATGACATGGCACCTAAAAGCTGCTTTACTGATGATCTGCCTTTGTATCATTTACAAAAGAGCGCGGAAAATCCGGAAGAACGGTGCTCAAGTAGCACGCCATTGTAAAATGTGTGGATCCCATGTGTATCATTTCTGAAATGCCACTGGTCAATATTGGATGCGGAGTTTACAGATCTCGAGTCTGTGTGCCTTCGTTAGGATTTGCGAACACCTGGTAACTTGCGCAACGAGAATATGTATGCAGTTGTAGATCTGATAACACAAGGTATACGCTAGCAGAGCGCTCTATAAGCTTAGTTTAGACATTCGAGTACCAAACAAGTAGAAAAATGCTTATGCTTGATTAAGGAATGAATGTGACTCGAGCAATAAGAGAAAGCAAGCATCGCACAAAGAGCAAAACGTTGACCATTGTAGGTAACAGAATACCAGGAAGCATTCTGTCGATTGTAGAGAACAGTTTTGGATGGCAACGTGCGCAGAGCAATGGACGACGTCAAAAGTCTCACCTTATTTTCTATCAGATTACCCGGTAAAGCAACACGCTTGATGTTCTTAACTCTTTTTCTGGGCGTATACGGCGTACATATATAAATGCATTCTCCTGGATAAAAGCCTCCCACATCGATCCGACTCTTCTCTTCTACTGCTTTGCACGTAGTAATGAAGACAGTTTTCATTACATCTCTTGCGACTCTTTGCAGCATTGCTCTAGCTGCTGCTAGTCGACACGGTGGATACCGTTTGACCCCTGACCCAGAGGGCCAATACCCGCGTCTCGGTGCTTGTCCAGACCCACACGCATGCATCTTGCCACCTGATGTGTAAGTAATAGCAAAAGATTGACACCATGTATTGATTCGAAATAATTAGATCGCAATTCTTGCCAGGAGCGTATTTTGACCTTCGTATCGAACTTCACAACTATGACAAGGATGGCAACACCACCGCACCACCACCTGAGCCAATTTCAAAATTCAAGACGCTCGTGCGACGCGAACATGGTGCTTGGAAGCAAGCAAGTGATTACTTTGGCGAAAACCCGCCGCTCGAGCACTGGGATTTCGCCTGGAAAAATTCCATCGAAGCTACTTATGGAGAGGCGAAGCCGCTTAACGTCACAGTTGCTTCTCGCATTTGGCGCAAGATAAAGTTTGACAGACCCGGCACCTACGAGGTAAAGGTCGAATATGGCTCCAAACAATCTTATACTGTGCGCTACAAAGTTGTCGAGGTAAAATTTTCTATGCTAGTTGGACTATGATATTAATTTTACAGTAATGTAGCCCAAGAAGCCCAAGAAGAAAGCGAAGAACGCGATTTTGTTCATCTCAGATGGAACCAATGTTGGCGTATGTTGTTTATAGATTATGCGCGTGCGATTGTTTACATATGCTCCTTTACAGATGATCACCGCTGCGCGTGCCCTCGCTCGCCTTCATACTTCTGGAAAATACCACGACCTGCTCTCTTTTGAAGATTTTGATGAGCTAGGACACGTTATTACAAATTCGGTCGATGGTCTTGTCACCGACAGTGCAAACAGTGCCTCTTCCTATTCGACCGGTCACAAATCGAACGTCAATGCCCTGGGCGTTTATGCTGATTCGTCTGCTGACGGCATGGATGACCCCAAGGTCGAACTGGTCACTGAGCTGATTCGTCGTCGTCAGCCCAACAAAGGTAAATATGCCGTATTGCTCGTAGATGCAGGTTCCTAATTCAATATAGCTATTGGTCTCGTCTCCACCGCTTACGGCCAAGACGCGACCCCTGCTGCCTTTTATTGTCATACTCGTCAACGTGGCCTGTCCGCCGAGATCACTGACCAGCTCCTCCATGGTATCGGCAACTGGACAGATGCAGGTATTAACGCAAGAAGGCATATTGACGAGCTATAGATCATGGATCTGAACATATATTAGTACTTCCTGATGTCTGGCTTGCTGGTGGAGCGGAGTATTTCAAGGGCGAAAAAGCCTTGAACGGCGAAGATTACTACAAAAAATTTCAAAAGGCAGGCTACAGCGTTGTACACACCAAGAAGGACCTGAATCGGTACAAAAAGAAGGACAAGCTATTGGGCGTTTTCCGCAAAAACAATCTGGACACGTAAGTCGACTGAAAAACAGAAAATATTTTGCTCATGCATCGTCATGCAGATGGTTCGAGCGCAATTTGTTTGTCAACAACACCGAAGGCAACGGCGCCGCCCCTGATATGAGTGGCAAGGACCAACTTGGTATGAACTTCATAGTTTGTTTGTGGCAATCTTTTCACACTCTTACTTTTTTATTTGCATGCAGGTTCGGATCAGCCTGGTCTGGCTGACATGACCATCAAGGCCCTGGAGGTCTTGCAAAAGCGTGGCGGAGACGATGGCTTTTTCCTCATGTCTGAGGCCGCTTCCGTTGACAAGCAACTCCATCCGTTAGATTTCACGCGCGCCTGGGGTGAGCTGATCGAGCTGGATGTCACTGTCAAGAAGACCGTCCAATGGCTGAAGGTAAATATATTAACATATAGAAAAAATACAGCGCATATTGGGCGTTAACGCGGCGGTGGACCCGCTCAGGAGGCACTGATTTCCATTTCTAACTTCACTTCATCAGGACAACGGTGAATATGAAGACACGCTGATCATCGTCACCGCCGACCATTCGCACGGCTTCGATGTTTGGGGTTCCGTTGACCGCGACTATATTGTAAAGAAGGCTGGCAACGACAAGGCCATGCGTCAATCCGTAGGCACGTATGCAACCTCTGGTTGGCCCGGTTACTTTGATCAGGATGGCGATGGTTTCCCTGATAATTGGGTATGTATTGCGAACCGCTGTATATTTTGTTGTGGCTCTTGGATTTATATTGTGTATCTTTAGAATCCTCAAATCACGTTGGCCGCAGGCACCAACAATGGTCCGGACCACTTTGAATCTTTCCTCCTTGGAATGGATGGAACACGCTCACCAGCTGTTGCTTCTTCGACTGACAAGTCCGTCTACGTCGCGAACAAGAAAGACCAGGCAGGCAATTATGGGCGTAAGTAGTCTTTCAAAGAAGTCATCATAGAAATCTTACAAATGATATAAATTCTACAGAGGGCATTGAATGGCACGGTAACTTGCCTGTCTCTGCGGATCAAGGTGTACACTCCCTCGCTGACGTTTTCATCTATTCAAATGGTATGTACATGCAGAGAACTCGCTTCAAAAATTCGGATTCATCCTAAAATTGCTGCAGGCCCTGGCTCCGAAAACTTTAAGAAGACCATCGAAAATTGGGAGGTTTTCTATGGCCTGACCCAAGCACTGGACTTGCAGCGACCGAGCAAACACGAGAAATAACCGGGTTTCTGTTATGTTTAGAAAACCAGCGTATTTACATTTCGTAAAAGACTATATTTAACTAGAATGTCTTCATGAGTGTTGTCACAGACTGTGATTCTTGCAAATAAGCGGTAGAAATGAGGATGATAATATCTCAAAATATCAAATAAAGTAGATCTACGCAGAGTTTCAATCAGGTATCGCATCTTATGTGTTTTGTTCACAAAGTGATAAATTACGGCAAACAACTTTTTTATAATAATGACAAAATAGAGCGTTAGGGCTGGATACGCTGCCAGATGTCTCACGGCTTACATGGCGCCTGCATTGGAAATAGTTAGTCGAGAAAAAATCCGTCAAACCAGATTGAACATTTGAAGACTGAGAGAAGGCATGGACATCGAAATTTGCTTTCCGACTGGCTGTTCAAAGCCGCTTTTTTTTTGGTTGGGGGGGGGGAGGAAGCGCTCAAACTTAACTCTACTTAATGTGTGGGCCGGGCGATAGATAATTTCAAAATTCATAGAGAGTACATGGTCAGCAGCTGCGCCTTATCAATTCGGATAGTGTCACCATAACATATGTCGACCGAGGTGGAGAAAGAGATTGTCGAACAAGCAGGAGAACAAGCCTTCCATCGTAGCTCGACAATGCGCGTTGCCAAGAAATGGGACTTCCCACTTCCTCCCCCCACAAGATTCGAATTTTCCTGCAGATCACTGTAGTTTTGCAGAATAATGCAGTCGTCAATAGTATCTGCAGCTCCAGACCTTTGGAACGTGCACGTAATATACGGCAAGTTTTATCAAGAGTTCGTTTCCCGGATTTTAAGGGTTGCCTTGAGGAGCTCTGTCAGAATGGATAGCTACGAAACCATCCTCAATATCCGTCGTTGTGAGGTACTCTTCTATTTTAAAGAAGCTGACAAATAGCTAGCAGATGCATAAATCATACATTATCATATTTGATAAAGCATAACGTACAGCGATCTAAGAGTCAGGCTGTAAATAAGGGGTTTTCGGCATATCGAAATGCGGCTTCCGGAAGATCTTGTTCATTATGGGTTTGATGCACTTTGCCTAGAGTGCTAGTATTGAAGACGGACCCGACGTTCCAGACACGAAAAAATAAGTACAAAAAAACATGGTAGCGAGCACCAAAGAAGTGTATGCTAGGCAGATATCTAGGTTACGTTCTTCTTTATAGAGTACATAGTAAGCTTTTGGTACGTCGTCTTCCAAGGAAAAGTGAATTGGAATAACATTACACTTACTTCATTTCTGGTTACCTGTGTCATCGTTTCATAGCGCATAAGGTAACAAGTAAGTCTTTCGGATAAAACAATTTTTTTTCTTACCTAGTTTTGATTCTAGAACACACATTATCGTTGTCTGGCGAATCCACACGAGTAGCCTAAGAAGAAATTGAGTAAGTTGTACATACTATTTAACGCGGGTTCAGATTAGCATCTTTAAGCTTTACGTTTTATTGACATTCTGCACAATGAACCAGCAAAAAAAAAAAAAAAAATGCGGTGTATATGGTAATAAAATATCACTGAAACAGAGTAGAATTTTCGTGAAATGCAAGCAGCACGGAGGATCGCTACATCAGTTAGTATAACAAAACTCAGTGATAGATATTGGCAGCCTGATAAGATTAAAGGGAAGAATTGCATGCGATAGTTTGTTGCTCTATAGTATGTTGTCCTATGATTTTATTATAGTATTATAGTGCGTGTTATCTTTTACAACCCATCTGTATT
This sequence comes from Syncephalastrum monosporum B8922, assembly GCA_000697355.1. NCBI lineage: Eukaryota > Fungi > Mucoromycota > Mucoromycetes > Mucorales > Syncephalastraceae > Syncephalastrum > Syncephalastrum monosporum. The sequence goes on along the minus strand of JNEN01000765.1, from coordinate 79,001 downwards.
TGCTCAACCGGTCTTATTAAACTGTACCATAGCTTCGTTCTGCGTACTCTGCTTGGTGCTATTCAAGACCTACAAACATACTGACATATTGAAGCGGCCTATGTTGACATGTACAGAATCATACCAGTTCACCAACTGCTGCATTTTAAGAATAGAGTTCAATAATTATTATTCATACCATCTTTTCTAGCAATCGGTGAAACGTACTGTACAAGGACTGTACGAAAAATATGCATGCCATTCTCCGTTGTGCATCGTATTACCAAATATATACACATTGTATATGTAGCTAGTGCCTGCGGGACATTGCAAACCTATAATGATTATGTGCCTTGGAAACGGATCGCCGCTGCTGTTGTCGTCGTATGGAATGTTACCAAACGGAAAAAATTCCGTTTCCGATGAATTATCTGTGGTACGCGCACAAGCTGCTTCCACACCATGCGGCAAGCACATTTCTGCCACTTGTATTAAAATTCGATTTATGTGTATACTTGGGGACGAGAAATTCTGTTAGCAACGGCCATCTCAGTATAAAAGAGGCCCATTTGATCGGTCAGTGGATTATCATCAACACCATCGTCTTAATCATGCAGTACTCCTACATTCTCTTCGCTGTCGCCGCCGTCATGGCCGTCAACGTCTCCGCTACCCGCCGCCACTACCACCGCGAGGAGGATTGCTACTCCATCGATGGCAACGGCAACATTGGCGACACCAGCGGTCTGGTAAGTATTCTTAGAAGCATATATTTTCCTGATGCACTGATCCCTGCATGTTCACCTAGCTCAACAACGTTCTCGCTGATGGTCTCTTGAACGACAACTCCCAGAAATCGTCGAGCTACATCGTCTGCGAGGACAACGGCGAGGATGCCTATGACGACATCGAGTAAATAGCGGGCGTACTCAATATCACCCATGTTGTACCCTCTCGTGGTCACTATCCCCCTAATCACTACGTATAGCGCATCTGTTACGCGTTGAATAAACAAGTCACATTTGGGCTAGACCGTTAATACTCCTTGCGCGTTCCTGCAGCAGCAGCGTGGTTTATTTGCTTTCCCACTACAGGCGCTGTAGCTGTTTCTGTTGTTTGTTTGATTCACTTTGCATTCTCTTGTATGTTGATGAGAGGAAACTGTGAGTCTGTACCCTGTTTACCAGCGGGGATACAAATCAACACAAATGCATGAATTTTGTTCCTGTGGTGGCGGCGGCGGGGGCGGCGTTCTATGCCGCACTGTTGATGCTGTAGTCGATGCTGCTTTTGCATTTGTTTGGTTTGTTTATTTTGATGTCACTGTGATCTGGCGTTCCTGCGCATAAAAGGAAACGGAAACAAGAGCTTGTTCTTGCTCAGCTATGGCCGATGTATGCCCAACCAGAAGTCGAATACGCATACACATGCACAAACACGAGACGCCAACATACACTATACACTGAAATTGTTCATAACAAAGGAGCACATCTGACCTGTCCTTATGCATGGGTGATAATTATGAGCACTGGTAAGAGAGGCTCTTCGGCACTTGCTTGTTTATGCCCTGAATACAAGGAGAAGAGCCTCGACACAGAGAGAAAGCAAGGGGTCGAGGAGAAGGAGAAAGGCTTCGCAACGAGAGTACTCTTGGGTGTGTGAAGAGACCCCATCCAGTTTTTGCGTAACAGTTCTGAAATGCGAAAAGCTATATAAGAGGACGGGTTTGAACACCAAGGACAGCATTAACACAAAGCTCTTCAATACCTGAATCTTCTCTTTAATCTAAACATGCAGTTCTTCTACGCTTTTGCCGCTCTCACTGTTTTCCTGGCCGCGAACGTGAATGCCGCTCCTCACTGGCACAAAGCCGATGACTGCTACGTTGGTGGCAGCAACAATAAGGGTGACACCCATGGCGTGGTATGGCGTGATGAAACAACAATGCATATACACTTTTACTCACATATTTTAGCTTAACAATCTGCTCGGCGGTGGTATCCTGTCGGACAACTCGCAAAACTCTGACACCTTCGTCGTCTGCGATGACTAATTCACTGCCCTTAATGTAACATACGGCGCTCTACCTGCTAACAGCCGAGAGCCCCAGCATCCAACGATGGGATTACACAATCCTCAAAATTGTAGTGTATAAGTCGCTCCTCGTTTTGTTTGAATAAAAATTATTTATCATCATAAACCTTTCGCTTTACTTGTGAATCTGATTCTACCGTCATACATCTTCGTTAGAGCCAGTTTACTTAGTATCCATAACTAATAGTGATGTGACATAAATAGTATAGCTACTGCATTTACTACTGCTCATACTGAGTGATAGGAATAAAAATAATAGCTTGTGCAACAATAAACTGCATATCTACCTTCCATTCGTTTATTTGACGTCGAAAAGTTAAAATGTTCCGGATGCGGGCAAGGTTGTACTCACCAAAATCGTCGCCAACCAAACCACCGCCTATGTAGGACAAATGGCCCAAATGTTGGCAGTGATCAATGGGTGATTTATGGCCGATTATTGGTCCTCGTTGTCGTAATGTCATGCAAAAGAGGGAGGGCGGATGGCTTGGCTGCCGGAGAACCTTTTCCACAGATACCTGATTAGGGACAGTCCCTGGACAAACATTACCCCGCATTTAAATGGGGCTTCCCCAGAGCCTACTCCACATCCATCGTCGCGCATCTATGTAAACTTCTTGGTGCTATTTTTGCAATCTGTACGTACACATCGCTCATTAGATGTACGCAATAAGAAGAAGTGCTTCTGCCAGATATCTACGGCAGGCTCTGCAAAATGTGAGTGCGCAATAACACGAATAGCACGCAATGAACATGCGACGTGCACCGCACCTTCTCCGTGATGCAGGAGCGAGTTCGGGGTGACTGGTGGGAATAAATCTATAACACACTCGTGCATATGCATACGATGTGTAAGATTAGCATCATTACGGCTCCCACCCGTGCAAGCTGCATGATACGATATGTAGTTAATCGTATATTGGGGACACTTATGCCAAGGGGATTATCCTTAACTCCCCTCCCCCCTGGCGCGGTAAGCCGTGTAAGTACACTGAAGAAGCTCAACTGGTAGCTATACGTCACTCGATGAGATCAATGGCAGCTATGCATATATTGAAATCGAATGTGTAGTGTAATACAGACAGCGAACAATTGACGGAAGGAAAAACAAGCAAAGAGAAATGTACGAGTAGAAGAAAGATAGATGAGTGTGGATGTGCGATGTATAAAGTGTCATGTGGCGACGGTGGATGTAGGTTGTATAGATAGCAGGTTGAATTAATTAGGGGTTACGGTCCAGCGAGCCTTTTTCAGCCAAGGCTTGGATGGGCGTTTGGTTGGAGGAGAGGAATCATCATCGTTGTAGACGCGACCGAGGTCCCGTACCTTCCAGGTCATTGGGTCGCTCAAGGCAGCGGACAGTGTGGGAGGAGAATGGCCGCCACGGATGGAAACATAAGGATCGGACACCGTGCTTTCGTGCCAGTCCACCAGGCGACCCTTGAAGATTTCAGGTGTAGCTTGTTCGGATGCCTTACGCTTCCTGGACTTGGTTTCGGTGCTACTCATACTTTCGGTACTGCTCACAGACGAAATCTCGCTAGCTTCCTCAGCAGCTTGAATGACGGGCTGCGACAGTTTTGCATTGGCTTTTGAGGTGTTAGGAACTTTTTCTTCCACGACGGCGGATGGTCGCGTGTTTTCTTTGTTGGAAGGCAAGTCCTGCTGCTTAGTCTTGGGTATATCTCCGTTTGCGACAGGCGCAGGCGCAGCTGGGGACTCGGCCTTCGTGGCAGAAGAAGGCTCTATCTTGTTCTTTGTCACAGGGGTGTCGCGGGTGTAGAATAGAATGTAGGCTTGCTGGTCCAGCACCTGCTTGACAGGGACAGGTCGCACCTGAAGTCATATCTGTGAGCTTCCACACAAGATTGCCACAACTCATGAGCTACTTACGTCCTCATCATCCATGCAGTACCACCGATTATCGGAGCTTTTGACGTAGGCATAGTAATGGCCCGAGCCGCATGTGGAGCCCATATGGACAAGCACACCATACAAGCGATATTTGAGCGATTTCTCTTTTTGGCCACTCACAAAAGGTGCCAGATCCAGCACCTCGGGGTATCGGATTCGCGTAGACACTTTGCGCATGCGGCCAGACATCATGTCAAAGGTGAACCGTTTGAGATGAAGGTTCAAGACGGCGGGTGGCTCTTCAATCATCATTTGCTTGCCGGCGCGCACGGTCTTTTTGCACTTTTCGCACTTGTATCCATCAATGGGATCCACCGCAATGAAATTTCGAAGTGCGTCGTCGATGGTCGATGCCTTGTGGAGATCGACGCTGAGGTCGAGGAGGGCTTGGTATGTGTTGGAGGTCGCCTTGCAGCCGTGGCAGCGTAGTTGTGATCGCAGTCTACCGCCAAAAATTTGATGGATCCATGTCGACTCTTCCACCTTGGGCTCCACTTTGCTGTAGAGAAAAAGATGAGAAGATGGCTACCCCGAAGCCGCACTGCTTACCCTCGGCCAAAGAGAATGGATTTCTGGAAAGCGGTGAAGAGGAAGGTCAGAAACTCATGAGCGTCTTCTTGCTGGTAGAGTCGTAAAGTAGGAGAGAGGGCTAAGATGCACACAGTGAATGAGACAACACCGCTTGTGCATAAAAGGTAATCTAGTACCTTTGAGGTTGCCGGTGAAATAAGAAGGAAGGATTGAACCTCGTTTGCTGTTGAAGGCGAGCACTCGGTTCACGTGGCGTTCCATGGCGCAAAGAGCACAGAAGCCTTGCTGTCTCGAGCGGATCAGGCCTACGACAAGCTGTCAAGCACGGTTCCGGTCCAAAAACAGTGCATAGATCCTTACATTCTTTTTGGTGATCACCTGTCAGCAAGTACTGAGCCAAGGCAGGTGTGTACGATAAACATTGGAGGACGGAATTGAGAAAGCAGGTGTTTTGACCGTTCGTCAAGCCAGGGCCGACGTGCTTGGGTGCTTGCCATTGAAAACAGAGCTTCTTGGGCGTGATCGGTGGAAGCTTGCGAGGCGGTTGCTGCTGTTTCTGCCGCTGCTGCGATTGCTGCGACGACTGCTGCTGAGGATGTTTGAACTTGTTCTTTTGCACACGACCGGCAGGCTGCTTTTGAAAACGGCCGCCATGGCTGAACTTGCGGTTGTTGCTAGGACTACGGTTACGATCGTTGCGATCGAATTGCTTCATGGCGGGAAAGGCACAAAACAGGCGAAAAAAGAAAAAGAAAAAAAAATATTTTTTTTTGGTGTCCGCAATTGCATAGGGAAGGTAGAAACTACAGCATTATTTATCCTCACTCCTCTTGATACTCATACCGCACCCCCATGCTCTCTCGTGGCGTCAGTCCTAAGCGACGGAGACGGTCGGCTTCGACGCGTTCGCGGTTGACCTTGGCAAGCTCCTCCAGCTCATCCTTGGTCATCGTCGGTGTATTCGCCTGGCTTGCCGCAGCGGCTGCTTTGGCTGCTTTCTGTCTATGGTGTTGTCTTGGAAACATTTAGCGGCCCAGGTACGCATGTATTTACTTGCGCTACCTCAGACTCACCTTAATTGCTCTTCATCATCTTTGTAGCTATAGCCCTTGACTTTCTCGGGTACTTTCTCTCCCATGCGAATGGCCTCCTGACGAGCTTCCCAACGGCCCAAGTTGTAATACCTGTTTTGCTGTGCGGTAAGTTCCGGGGCTCATCCGTATCCTTGTGTCCTTACTTTTCATGCGGCATAGTAGCTGTGTTATAGTCTGAAATGGCATGTCAGGACATGACGGTGTGTGTGTGCTTGCGCTTTCCTCAAGACATACCATCCATAAAATTAATAAACAATTCTTTGCGTCTGTGTTTCGGCAGTAATTCGACGTCAATGCGCTTGAGTTCGGTCAACCACGCTTGGAATTCCTAAACACAGCCATGAGGATTCCCTTCGCTTCTGCTTACCCTCACTTTATACATACAGCTTCTTTCGTGAATATACTTGTAAAATGAGATCGGTTAGGATTACGCTGGGAGAACTATGTTTGGTTTCTTACTCTGCTTCGTGGATAATACCGTACTTGCCCCACTCGTCGCCGACCTTCTTCTTGCTCTTCTTCTTGGACTTTTTCTGCATGGTCCATAACGAGTGGATCAGACCCCATGTCATCACCCCCACCCCGCGTGAGTAAAGCTGAATGATACCTTCTTCTTGTCCTTCTTGTGCTTGTGTCTCTTGCGGCGGCGTTCCTCTTCTTCCGATGAGGAAGTCGATGCTGAGGACGACTCACTGCTTAAAGAGCGCGCTCGCTTGGAGTGTCTAGATAGTACAATTCAGCGTGTGCCACAGTGACATGAGAGAAGAGAGACACCTTCGTGAGGGAGAACGCGATCTGCCTCTTCTTTTACGGTCCGGATCATCACGGTGAGAGGTGCTACTCTTATGGCGACGAGCGGGTGAACGATCTCTCTCTCTATGACGCTCGGCTGAAGGCGAACGGTCCCTGTGCTGTCTGTGGTGATGGTGTCGACGTTCGTCGCGCGATCGATCGGAATGGCCCATCACTTCTTTTTCTTGCTTTCTCGTAAAGAGCGAAAAGACTGCAGAAGTTGCTTCCTGAGTTCGAATCCCACCTGAATCGCTCACCACACACGGCTCAAAAGAAATCCTCGATATGCAAAAGCTTTAGGTTCCTTGTAAAACTTTGTTGGCCAGCAGAAGTACGCTTGAGCTCCCTGTCTCTGTAACTCATTTGCGCTTCTTTTGGCACCAGATAAGAAAAACTGATCTCGGGCCACGGTCGTTTATTCTCAAGATAAACATGCCAAGAAGGCAGCATGGAAGAAAATAGCAGCAATGGCACGTACTGAGCACCCGAGTCGAGTCAACGAGTAGTGGCACCTGTACCTGGTCCAGTATCCTGTACGCAATGGTGCATAAGTTACATACTACGTACGATTTCCGTATGAGAGCATTTTTTGATGAAGGGCCTCATGAAGCAAAAACAAAGTGATAGAGATTAGCAAAGAGCACGGGAAGATATAACCAATTTCCTTCCGACAAGCATATGCCACCGCGATTGTCATTCAACGTGCTATTGTCATGCGTGGTACAGTACGGTGAGAAATAGAAATGTCTTGGCAAATAGCACCCCGGATTATTGCTTATATGCCTACATATACACGAGTGAAAAAAAAAAAAACAAGCCCATGGGTTGCCCAAATTTAGGACAATAAGCAGTAAAGAGAGTAATTAAAAGCATGATGTAAGAACCAACAGTCTATTTTTCTTCATGTCGATGAAAGAAGCTTATCCAGAGAGATGAGAATACCGTTCATGAGGGTATGATTACAGCATTGGCGTGACCACCTGCTCGCCCGTACGTGCATTTCATCACACTATCGATGGTTGAGCGCTATTGCATTCTGTATCACCTGCCTTTTTAGCTACCTGTGGCCTCAATCATCATCATCACAAGAAACAATGTAGGAAAAGGCGCGGCATGCATCACTTGCCGATACTGCTGCAATGTATACCTGTACCTTATTGCTCAGCAGCGTAAGCTTATAATTCACTCGACCTCTTGGAGTAACTTTTCCGCAATGCTGCATAAGATGAAAAGGAGTTTCGCCATATAATGCGCATGTATTAGTCGCAGCCAAAGAATGAATGAGACAGGCGCTCACCGCCTGCTCAGCAAGAAAAAAAAAAGAGCAATTTTAAAAAGAAGCAGGAAGAAAAGGGCATTTGTTACGTCATATGCAGACGAGCGAGCCACCCAAATGGAAAGGTTTCATTTCCATCTCGCCATTTATATAAATCCTCACCCCCGAATAGTTTTCTTTACACTGCTCTTTTCTTTTTATTTATAACCATAAACCATACAAAGCTATCATGTCCACAACCGTTGCGGTAGCGTCCTCTGTCGATCAAACGAACAACAGTGGCAGCAGCCCTTATCGTGCCTCGTCCTTGCTCCGAGCTGGCAAATTCTGGCAACGTGGTCATAAAGTCGCTGCCGATGATCAACAACAGCAACCGCAACAGCAGGATACTACCCCCGCAACAAACAACAGTAACAATAAGAAAATGTTTATTTCGATGCCTTCGTTCCAGCAAAAGAAGGCACCCGTAGAAGCGCTCAAGGAAACCAAAAAGGGCGAGATTTACAAGCTCTCAACCATCAATGACTCGGGTGTTTACCTGCCACCTTCACCATGCGAGGACAGCAAACGAGACCATTGGATTGAACTTGACGAGGATATGATGGCTTTCCGACTTCCCAGCCCAGAATGCCTGACTGCCAAGACACAACCCCATTCGTTCTTTACTCCCTCGGCCAGTCTTCGCCGGACGCCCACGTCCCGTACAACTTCTTCTGCTTCGGATGGCGCCTCAGAATCCGACGTTCCCTCCTTGATCACTGACAACTCTTAACTTACTACTATTTATTATTTTTGTCTTCCTTTGTCTTCCTCTTATTGCATACCTCTTAGCGCCTATTTCCTTTTTGTACATTCTTATTTTTGATCTTTTTTTGTTTTGTCTGTTGCACCAACAAAGTGTCTCGATCATCGGTCGGTCGCAGTTTACCCGATACTCCATGGCATATTCGTTTCTTCTATGAATGATTGTCTTCGACATAACGGTACCTTGGAATCCCCTTGTTTGGAAACTTCACTTCAATTTGCTCTCACCATGAAACAAACAAGCGCTCATGTCCCCCCCCCAGGAAAGCATTTTTTACAGAAAAACGCATGGTATTGGCCAAAGCTGAGCTTGACCCTTCAATTAAATAGGCCGTGGGATGCACACATGGGTTTTAATGTATATGCTTCTCTCAGGGTAGCATAAATATAAATATCAATACCGCTTCCTGTCATACAATATTACGACAAAAAAAAATTTTTTTTTTGCAGTGAACATGATGAGTCTTGGACTTTGCGATTTTAGCGTCTATAAAGTGATTGAGATTGGCGAGAGCTGTTTTATGAGCTTCTATTTGCGGGGTTCTGCGTTGTTGCGCTTGGGTCGGCCGGGTAACCGGAGCGCCAAAAGAGGACTTTCCGTCTTGGGGAGATTGTTTTCCTAGGGTTGTCCTCTTTGCACCAGTAGAATTTCATGCTTGTCTTTGTAAAACGTACGCATTCATGGCTTCGCCGCTGCCCCAAATACACGAACCCAACATAATACGAGTATGACCGACCCCCAAAGTAAAAAAAGCCACCTAATTTGATGCGATGAAGAGACCTACTCTCAGAATTCATACTATTGTATTAAAGTTCAGAGAAACATGAGAAATGTGAAAGAGACTGCTGTATCACCACCAGCCATGCTCTTCTCACAAATATCAAGGTCTGAAGTCATGAATGGTCGGCCGCATCCGTCGTCTTTCTGTTTCGCGTCATCAATAGAATGAGTGCACATGAAAAGGGGGGCACGGAGGAATGCCTATTTGAGTTATAAATCGCGGACACCATTTCCCACTTTTACATCGTGCGCCACGAGTATATGTAACGTCGAGGGCTCATGGTACTGAAGTACAACATGCTTATTGTATGCGTATAGCGATCTTTCTTGGTTCTTTCACGTGGGAAGCACCAGCTGCACATTATGTAAAATGATATAGTGAAACTTTGCGTGATCCGTGCGCCGAGAGTAATACATAACGGAGTTGCGTTATAAAGGGCTGAGAGTGAGTCCGCATTTTGCTGAATTCAACGCAAGGCAGTGCCAGAAGAAACAGTAGTTGCGTCAAAACGAAGATGATGGACCATTGATGAATATCCAGCATATGACATGCGATTACCCAATTTGTCACTTTACCTTGCATGGATGAAATATTTGCAGTGCATGACCTCATAATGACTCGAGCAGAGACGAGGCTGTATAAAATAAATTTATCTGCCCATTTCGACAAGCCCTTGTATTGAATATCTTCATCATGGATCCCAGCAAAGATATTTCTGAAGCAGGTATGCACCACATTGACTCAGAAAAGAGAAAATGATAGAGGGAAACAGTTAGACTGAGCGTGCTGTATGTATTAGAACTGGAAGCGCAGTACAAGGAACGCCACAAGAACCTCAAGAACACTGTTCACAACGCAGTGGACTCTTTCGACAATGTACGTGTTGGCTGATTATATCCAAGAACTATGAACAAGTAGCTAATGGGTACAACTACGCTGCAGGCGCTGCATTCGACCCTTCTTGAAGGCAACAAGAAGGCGCAGGATACCGAGCAAAACATAGGCGAGTCGACTCCCAATGCGAGTGATATCAAGGAGGCGATGCCACAGCAGCAGCGGAAGCGCAGAAACAGCTTTGGCCACAAGCTGAACCAAAGCGCCATGAACGCTGTCCGCCGAGACATAGATGCCATGCATGAAATCGACTCGGGCAAGTTTGAGTCCATCGCGAGCAAAGTCGACGAGACTTTTGGTGCCACTGCACTCTCGGACGAAAGCCTGAGTCATGGCACCCACAGGCGATTGATGTAAATAAATCCACACTAGTTTTATGTACAAACATGCAATGCATTAATTTGCTAAGATGATATCCATGGGTGATGGGACTTGATTCACTGAGAGGCATGAGCACAACCCACCGTTTATAATAGAGTAGAAAGGATAGGAAGGTGCACAAAAAAGAGCAGGCACCCCTTGAAATACAGCCAAGTGCATGCCATGAAGAAGAGAGAAAGCATGGATCGATGCGAGTACAGTGTGCGTTAATAAGAAAGTGTCGGTGAAGATCAACGTCACACGAGCAATGGATGGAAAGAGACAGAGAGGATTTAGCGGGAGAAAAAGACAAAGAGAGAAAGTGAGTCTGAAGTTCGCTTTCCCCTTTCATTGCCGACTCTTTTGCCTGTCATGCAGTCGCGATCACAGGCGACTACGCCTCCACAAGGGGAAGCAGCAGGTGGACAACAGTCTAGATCACCACCCGCACAACAACAAAGTAGACACTCGCACTCGTCCTCCTGGGCAGCTCCCTCTTCCGTCTCGACTTCATCCCCCCGCCGTCATCTTTCACCACCGAACAAAGTCCCTTCGTCGTCTGGCTCGCCTCCGTCTGCCACTTCGCCTCGGCCCAATGTTCACGTCATGGCACGTGAACGCTCCTTCCATCGCGAAGACGGCCCTTCCAGCAGGCCGCCGTCCATTCGGTCTGCATCGTCGCATGGTCGTCCCTTGAACCGCTTCATGCATAGTGGCGGCTACAATGCCCACACGCGTCGCCACTCCGGCTACTCCAACTTCAGCACCATGAGCGAGACCTCCCTGCCATGGACGACTCGCGATATCGGTTTCAATGCCATCTCGGGTAACTTTTAAAGCTTGTTTTCTGTTTTGACAGATGGAATGGTATTCATGATGTCTATTTTATGCCATGATTATTATATGACAGGCGTTTTAAATGACCCTGCCAAACAACGACAAACGGGCGCGAAACCAAGCAAAGCAGAGGTGCCTCCTGTCCCAAAAGCATCGATCGCCAAGGTCAGGTCGTCCGACTTTGAGACGTATCTGGCCCACATCCAGCCTGTCTTTGAACGCTACCGTAGCAACAAGCTATCCAACGAAGACGACCTGTCCGGCTCCGCTGCTTCACCGTACGGCTCACTCCATACCATCCTCGACGGCCCCGCCAGCGGACGCAACCCATACGCACAGAATATCCTCTCCAGCGAGAGTCTTGCCCTTGACGCCGTCGACATCGCCCCGCCCCCGCCGCCACGGGAATTGCCCATGATCGAAAACGTACCTGCGGTCTTCTTCGATCCTGCCTTCCATCTCGAGGATCCAGCCACCTTTGACGCCGTCTGCGAAGGCGCAGATATCGTCGGTCATACCGGCCCTAACCCCCCGCTGTCGACCAACAGCATCTTACAGGAAAAGCTCTCGTATTACCTTGACACGGTTGAGGTCCACTTGATTCGCGAGATCGAGAACCGCTCCTCCTCCTTCTTCGAGGCTCTGTCCAACCTCCAAGCACTGCACCAAGAAACCCTCGGCTGTGTCTCACAAATCCACTCGATCCGCGAGAAGATCAAGCACATCCAAAGCACCGAATGCAGCGATGGCATGCAGGTCATTCAACTGCAAATCAAGCGACGCAACCTCCAAAAGCTCCAAGAGACCATCCAGCTGATCAAGGAAATTAAAGAGACTCAACCCATGATCCAGGTCCTTTTGGGTCAGGGCGACTACTTTGCTGCACTCGACCTAATCGACGCCACACGCCATTTGCTGCAAGAAGGACGCGACGGCTTGCAGCTCAAGGGCATCAAAGCCTTGGCAAACTTTGCATCGCAGCTCGACGAGATGGAAAAGGCCGTAGGCATCATGATGCAGCACGACTTCATGAGCATCCTCCTCTCCGATTTGACCTACCGGATTGAAACACTTGATTTTGCTACAGCCCAAAAGTACCTACAAACAGGCGAGAACCCACCCCAAGCAGACGGCGAGGACGATCTCAAGCAGCGGTTGACGTCCAGTACACTTGGACTGGTGCGCACTGATATGCTTGCTTCCACCTTGCAAGGCTATCGAGACCGGCTTTTGACCGACATCAAGGATATCGTACGCAAGGTAGGAAGGATATGCTCTTCTAAGCCGCGTGTCACTGATCACTTGCGAAATACTTTAGTACTATCCATCCGGTAGCCCGAGCGATAATACCGCGTCGAGGTAAGCTGTAGTGCATCATCAACGCGCGAATACCAGTACTGACCATGCCCTAGTCCGAGCTCGGTTACCAAACAACTACGAACGATGCCCTTTGACGCCTTCTTCAAGATGTTGGTTGACGTTTTCAGCGCCTTGACGGAAGGTATCCAGCGTGCTGCGCTCTACCACCGCGCCATCTGCGCCCTTGTGGAAGAACATGTGGAAAAAGATGACCCACGGCAAAATGCCATTCGAAAGGACTCGGCCGATATTGTGTTTGCCGCGGCCGATCTGGCCCACGTACGCTGTGCCAAGCTTATTGGTTTCCGAGGCGAGCAAAACGCTCAGCTGAACCCAACTGATTTCTACCGGCTATCGAGCGTGATCCGCACCTTTATCCAGCGATGTGAGTCGCTGTGCGGCCGGACATGCTTTGGCCTGCGAGGCACGGTCCTGACACAGGTAAAATAATATCGATCATGAAACAGAAGACGGATGGCTCATGGTTTGATAGCAAAAGGCATTCATCGATCATTTCCACATGGAACGGGTCAAGCAAGAAGCTCAGCTGATTGAAAACGAGCAGTGGGTGGCGAGCGAGGTGCCGCCGGACTTCCAGCAGATCGTCGATCGGATATGTGAAGGCAACATGACCTCCTTTGATCAAGAAGATCCACGGACCGAGCAAAAGAGCACCAAGTTCTTGGTGGTGCACGGCACGCCGTACTTTGTTGTTGGCTGCGGGTTGTTGATCATCAAGATGTTTGAAGACTATCTGCGCTGCATGCTCAACCTGGAAGGCATGACGACCGATATCATGCAGAAGCTGGTGGAGCTCCTCAAGCTGTTCAATTCGCGGGTCTGTCAAGTTATTCTCGGTGCGGGTGCCATGCGGTCGGCCGGTCTCAAGAACATCTCGGCCAAGCACCTCGCGCTCGCATCCCAGTCACTGGGCATCATGGTTGGACTCATCCCGTCCCTGAAAGAGTGCGTGGGCCGATACATGCCCTCCAAGCACGGTGTCTTACTCGGCGAGTTTGACCGCATCCTCAAGGACTACAAGGACCACCAGGGCGAGATCCACGCCAAGCTGATTGCTATCATGAACGAGCGCATGTCTGTTCATGTCAAGGCGATGCAGGTCATCGACTGGGACAGTACAGAGGAAGCGCCATCGGTGGCAGGCAAGAGTGGGGCCCATAACTACATGGAGACCCTCGTCAAGGAGACCATGACGCTCCACAAGGTTCTGAGCAAATACCTGCCCCATGCGGACCTGGAGGTAAGCCTATCTTCCCTTCACATGCGCGGTTCTGACCATTCCTTTAGCAAATCATGAGCAACGTCTTCTTGTCCTTCACAAAGCAGCTCGCGCAAGAGATTGAACGGCTACAAATCCACACTGAGCAAGGAAAGGAGAGACTGATGCGCGACGCCGAGTACTTCACACGTCGTCTCTCGACCCTCAACGAAATCGCCCCGCCTTCCAACGCCGTCATCGAAGCCGCTCAAGCCATCGTCATTTCCCCAACATAATACCAACACCAAACTTGATCTTAAAGCATCCAAACCCATCGCCTTGTTTATTGTCATATAATTAAATACCTAGAAGACCCACTCACTAGAGACAATGCAAAAAGCGTCAGTGCTTGCCCATTTCCGAGAGTCAAAATTGACAAAAGCATAAAAATGGTGGAATAGGCAGGATTCAGGAGCACATTTAAATCCTAGAGGCCACAGAAAGAGACACGGCAAGCAAACGCAGACTCACCACGAGGATGACATTGCGCTACTGCAACCCAAATGTCTCCCCACCTCTTCGTCCTGTGCACTGACACGTTCCGGAGTCCAGAGAACCTGGAAACCAGGCAGTAGACAGCACGGCGGCCGAAAAGATGTGGACCACTGATCATAGAATGGATGTAACTGGTTTCATCATTCATCCAACCGGAGGAAAGAGCCATCCAAAGAAACGAAGTGGAATAAAGCAAGAGATGCTTACCCTGTTAGATAGGAAAACACTTGGTTAGCGACACATGAAACAGTCAATCAGGACGCAGACAACATGTGCACGGTATTGGTTTGCAATCAGAAAGTTTGGTAATTTGGTTGTCTTCAATATTCTTGCAGAAGCAGAACTGAATTTGTTCATCATAACAAACCAATACATAGACACGTGCATTGCCAGCGAGTCCATTGATATTGACACTTGCCTTAATATATACAATTGAATCACCCCTTCACAGTCACTTCAGCCACTCGGCATCCTATCTTTGAAAGAGGTCAGCACATATCACTTGAATTGCGTGTCAATAAAAAGAAATAGTGATTGTTGAAAAGGATCAGATGGTGATGCATGTAAAAATTTTCCACATTATACTTCGGCATAAAGGTGGGTAAAATCATCAGGGTAGACAGAGAAAGGAAGTAAAGCAAAGGACAATGGTGGGGATGGCTTACCAAGGATGCACTGAGGGCAGCGCGCGTGGTGACCAGCTTGAAGCGTAGTACCACGCGCCGCTGTGGAAAAACACAAGAATAAAAAGAAAAGCGTGCCAAGAAAGCGCGAAACCTAATGACCCGAGGGGTTGTATGAGTATCACTGCGTGGTGAAAAGACAGGACAAAGGAAAGGGTACGTGTTTGTGGTTCAGATACGAGGAATTCCAAAACAAGACAAAGAGTCCACATGAAAACCCTGATGAGATTCGGAAATAATCTGATTCATCAAGATGGAAACAGAACCCTTTCCTTGTCTCTTCAAAATATCAACTTGCCTTTTGTATCCTTTATGTAAGGAAAAAAAAATGTACACGAAAAGTAAAAGAAAGAGACAAAGAAGTGTGTTTGCGCCACCCGCAAGCGAGGACTTTAAGCGAAGAAAAAAAATTTTTTTTCTTTTTACTTTTTTCGTCTCAGCGACCCCAGGCCACAGACTGTTTGATATTTTTTTAGGCACCGACTGAGAAGGGGGGCGCCCGCCCGCCGGGTAAATGGTTGGGCAAGGCCAAACTGGCTGGTCGGCCAAGTTTGCCATCCACCACTTATTGATTATTAGGAGCAGAAGGGGTGACGCTTACTCCTTAGTTTTACGATCATGAAATAAATATACAAGTGCATAAAAAGGGCCTATTATAGACCATCTTGGCAGTGGCTCTTTTTTTTTGACTTGTTGCACTCTCAAGCCAGCATGCAACAGCATACCCCACCTTACGAAGAAGATACCGCGCGCAGCACGTGGGCAGACAGTGCCGTCGAGTTTGACGTGGACGAAGACCCACAGCGAAAATTTCATGAAAAAGAATACGCTGACAGCTCCACCATTGCGACCAGCATTTGCGTGGTGGACCCGGACCAGGAGCGGCGGCTCGTCAGGCGCATCGACCTTCATATCCTTCCTCTGTTTTGTGTATTTTACTTTGCGGATTTTCTGGACCGCTCCAACATTGGCAACGCAAGGTATAGTTTGTGCTCAGACATTTCTGCTGTCGAACAACTAACCCATTCAATCTTGTATGCCTCCAGTTTAGCAGGTCTTCAGGAGGATTTAAAGGTGATGGAGATGCAATAGAAGCAACACTCACCCACACGCGTATTCACACTTGAATGATCATATAGTTGACAGGCCCCCAACTCAGCACCGCTATCTCGGCGTTCTTCATTACCTATGTAAGTGAAAGGTCCACATTTGAAAATCCACATAGGCCATGTGAGCTAATATGTACGCGTATTCGATAAGATTATTTTCCAAGTCCCAGCCAACATATTACTCAAACGCTTTGGGGCCAAGAAATGGCTCTCCTTCATTATGCTCACCTGGGGTCTTATCACCCTATGTATGGCTTTTGTCAAGGGCTTTGGCAGTCTCTTGGTCACGCGCTTACTCCTCGGGTAAATTTTTGCTCTTTAGGCAAGGCAACAAGGTCAAGTCCATCCTCACCTTTTCAATTTTGCTTCTATCTAGAGCCTCAGAAAGCGGTTACATCCCTGGTATCCTGTTCCTACTCACACGCATCTATAAACCCCAGGAGCTCGGGTTCCGTGTTTCTATCCTGATCTGTACCGGCGCTCTCTCTGGAATGGCATCAGGGCCTATCGCGTATGCAGCCAGCATGATGCCGGCCACGTATCAACGACCTTGGCAGTACCTGTTTATTATGGAAGGCGCACCCACTGTCGTCCTCGCACTCATCTCGTACTGGCTCTTGTTTGATGACCTGGATGAGGTACGCTGGCTCTCAAACGATTTGAAGGCGGTACAACGCGCGCGCATGGCTCCCTTCCAGTCCCTGAACGCCCATACATCTGTCAAGGCAGGTCTCAGGGGAGCCCTCGTGGATTGGAAGACCTGGATGTTTTCCTTGATCCATCTCCTCACCTCAATCAATATTACGAGCCTGAGCGTGTTCGCGCCCTTCTTAATCCATGGCCTAGGCTTTCCTGTCCTCCAGGCGCAGCTTCTCACCGCACCGCCTTGTGTCGTCGCTGCAATCGCCATGCTCGTCTGCGGCGTCCTCGCCGACAAGCTATTTCACAAGCGCGCGCTCATTGTTGGCATTGGCTCACTTCTAATCGCGTTTGGCTACTGCTTGCTCCTGGCCTTTCCCCCCGCGCTCATATGGGGTATGTTCATTGGGGAAAAATGAGGGAGTGGTACCTCCTTGAGGATAAAGCTCATATTGGATATGTCAATCTAGGCGCATATGCGAGCATCTTCATTATTGCGGCGGGTATCGGCACAGAGGCGCCGGTGGCCATGAGCTGGGCCGCTGTCAACTTTCCCGATCCTACTGTCCGTGCTGTCGCTGTTGCTATCGTATCCATGATGGGCAACATGGGCAGCGTAGGCGCTTCTTTCCTCTTTACGATCCCAGGTGACGAGAAACATACATTCGGGATTGCATTTAATCTAGCTGTGGCCATTTTCGGGGCCCTGACTGCATGTATTACGGGTGCGCTATTAAGACGCCAAAGAAATGGATTCTACTAGAACGTATTTTACTTGTCTTGTTGGTCTGCGCGGAAGTGAGATTCGGCGTGCGCCGCGCGTGTAGAAAGAGTGGGTGCAAGATTGCGTATATGCGAGAAGGGGGGGGGGTGAAGGGAGACAGAAAGAGACAGAATGTGTGTGTGTATGCGTGTGTGTGCGTTGCGGGGAAAATAAAGCAGACAGAAGATACACATTTAGAAATCATCGTCCGAGTAAAACTCATCCGACTCGTAGTTGAGTTGCTCAAAGTTGACACGGTATCTAAGGATACCACCGATACCACCAAAGCCCTTGACGAACTGAGCACCTTCCTGAGATCGGTTGGTGACAAATTCGAGGGTTGTACCGAAGTCCTTGTAGCTCTCGGCGAACCATTCAAGCAAAGGCTTCATCTCGACCACTTCCATCTCGGTGTTGGGAGGCGCATCCGGGCTGTTGTCGGCCATGAAAGCACGGTCCTTCTCCTCGGCCTTGGTGGGGTGGTAGACGATAGTCTCGCCAGCGAGGTTGCGCAGCACATAGCGGTTAAGGTCCAAGCTCTCCCACACGATCAAATGCTCCACGGCACCGAGCTCCAATGCCTTGAGCGTATCCTCGACACCGAAGCAGTACTTGCCGCTGTCTTGTGAGATTTCGTCAAAGTAAGATTGGATGAGCTTCTTCTCCTGCACAAACTTGACGTTCGAAAGCGACTCGGCCGAGAGCTCAATGGCCTGGTTGAAGCCGTTCTCGCCACCGTAGGACACATCGACCACCTTGACGACCTTGGCCTGCAGACGCTGGTCAAACATATCGGACTGGGACAGCTCGGTCTTGAAGTCGGCCGAACCAGCCAGGACGAGGCCGGCGACGTTCACCTTGTCGTTGGTGATGAAGAAGGAGACAGCCAATTCGGCGATCTTGCGGACGTAGTTGTGTCTCTTTTCGTCACGGAGACGCGAGAAACGCAGAGCGGACTGACCACCACGACCGTGCTTCTTGGGCAGATCGACCTGAAGTTTGTGGATCACCTCACGAGTGTTGCCAGACAACGTACCGAACAGCGAGCCGTTACCGTCCATGACGATAAAACCAAACTTGGCATCAGCCTCGAGAAGCTCGGACAAGGCCTCGGTGTGGAACTTGTTGTCGCAAAGATACAAAGACGTGTTGATGGGCTTATGCGGCTCAAAGTCAATGTTGACCTTCTTCTCCTTGCCCTCATCCGTCACGATGGTGCCACAGTATACGACCAAGCCATTCGGGGGCACTAGAAGCGGGTTAGAACCGTGCCAATGGATGCATGACAAATGCAATGCTCATGGATATACCTTTGTTGTAAAGCTTAAGGCGCTGCTGAGTGGACGTAATAGCGGACAGGACAGACAGACGGTTGACACGGGACTTGATGTTGGAAGCAGTACCGTATTCATCGGCCAACATTTTGCCCACTCGTGAAATCTGATCCTTGGGGGCTATACACAATATTGACAGTTAGCGCTCTCTTTCTTTTGCTTGCATTTTCCAGTTGCATTGCTTATTCATTAGTTCACGTACGAATAATGAGGGAGATCATGGAAGTGCCGTTGCTACAGTTATATCATAGGTCAGCATGTCAAACCCACAATGAAGCTTATTTTATAGTAGTACCCTCGTGCGGCTTCCAAGCTCTTGATGAGCTTCTTCATCTTCCACATTTCAATGTTCTGGTCAACCTGGTCATTTGTCGTCGACATGGTGGGCAAAATATAAGGATAAGAATATAAGAAGAGAGAGAAAGTGCAAGCGAAGGAGGTCGATGTCTGCAGTAACAATTTCTGCCCCCCAAATCTACCCGCTCATTTGCCTGCTTTCTGCTTTGCGTCTCTAAGCCACTTGCTCATATTTTTTAAAACACTTTCCAACGCTGGTCAGGGCAAGTCATGAACTTATTTATGAAACCAAAAAAAAGGTTTTTGAATCCTAGGCCATATCGTCTGCAATGTCATGCTTTTGTATTCTAGTCTTCGTAACACCATGCACTTTATAGAAACATTTGACGTGAATAGCTGTCCCTTAATCACGACTACTTTCTGGGAAAGCCGACAGTTCGGTACCTTTGCAGATCAGATAAGTTCTGGCTGTTCGATCGACAGGTAAACCATAGATTATGTAATGCGCGGAGTGTTTGATATAGGCAACACCTCTGGTACAAGAGCATAGTCATGCGTACGATAGGAGGTACACCATATTAATAAACGTCATTCCGAAATTGTGCTGCCGTGTCACTAGGGTAATATGTATCTCATGAAGAACTTGTATAGTACATCATGTGTCCGCCTTCACTATATTGTGAAAGCCTGCATCAGACAGTCGATAGCCTGAAAACACCTCTATGATAGTAAACGCAGTATCAGCGACATGAACTCAGCGGATAGTTGATACATAAAGTTCGAGCTTGAGTGTGTATCAAGACCTGCTTTCTTTCTCCTTGCCAACTATGCAAGGGAACCCACGAGGGGCTTTTATGAAAGCTGGCGAACCTTATAATATTACCATAGATCTGCAAGCTTATCACAATCTCACTCCATATAGTACGATGGTGTCAGACGCCATTGGCACCTACCATGACAAGTAAAGGGTCAGATGCATGCGGGCGTACACTAAATTTATAGTTGGGTCGGGCCTGCATCTGAACATTCCAGCTTTACTTTATCAGGCCATAAAAACAAGAAAGATGATGAAGGTATGTACACATATGTATTTGAGTGTAGGAGGAGCTCATGAAAAATACTGCATTTCGATGCCGATGGTGCGGATCGGGCTCGTTCGACTGGACAGGTCGGCGGTCAGACCCAAACTAAACAAGGTTTTTTTGTAGCGACCCTCCCACATGACTGCCAGGCCCTAACATAACCCTTCAGCGACCTTCTCTGTGCTATTCCCTATAGAGCTTACCTCCGTAAAGCCGATACGCGCCTTGATCAGGCCCTCCAGTTTCTCTGTCTTCTCCGGATTGTCGCCCCTGTTTTTGGCCTGGTATTCAAATCCAAGGGCCAGATCACTTTCATAGGAATAAATGCTGAAATCAAAGCGAGAACACATGACAAGTTCTTCTGAGACCTGGGCAACATAGGCTGTGGACATATGTCCGACCAAGGGATTCAAGGTATAGGTAAAGCAGATGGGTGGTGAGCAGATGGGTGACGTACGGTATCGTAATCCCATGGATACTAAAGCATATGGAGGTGAGCATACATGTTCTACGATTGACATGTCTTGGCCACGTACATCCACCGCTTTTGTCGAGTGTGCCGTAATAGAGTTCGGTACCCAGAGCCCATTGACCGTTGAGAGAATCATTGGCGAAGTTGTACAGTGCGCGCATACCGAGGAGGCCATCATCGGTGGTATAAGAACATTCAGAGCACCATTTGCCAACGTCATATTGGAGCTGCATTGCCACCTGCGGCAAGGCAGGCGACCGAGGGTGGTTCACGGCGGTGACCAGATATTGGAGATGGGGCGTTAACCGTCGTACATACATGGCCTCCAGTCGGGCACCGGGAAAGAAAAGGCGACCATACAGCAGATAATTGTTGACGGGATCTGTCAAAATGGAAAAATGAGCAACAGCGTAGTATGCAGTGATTATCACTACCTGTATCGGGTGAAGGCGCAGTGTGCACGACGCGAAACCGGTCGATCAAGTCTTTAAAGTCGACGGTTGCACTGGTGCCTATATTTAATGGCTGATGGGTATACAGGTATCCGATGCTGCCATTGAGGGATGGTAGAGCGTTCATGGTGTATGCCGGCTTGAATTGGGGCGTAGGGAGTTTGGCGAGATACAACGACAATCCATGAGGAGTGTAGAAATCTAGCAAGGCCCTCGACCAGGAGCAAAGGTTCGAGTACTGATTTTCTTCATTCCAGCCTGTGGATCGGTAGAAACACCGAAGGCAGTACTCCATAAAATCGTACATTACCACGTCCTGTACTTTTGTGCGTGTATGTTGGTGTGTGTGTGCGTCTGCGTTAATAAAGAGGCGCCCCGCCCACTTAATCAGAATATTATACTCCCAAATTGGGAAGAAGCAGTAAGACAGGTATCTTTTATTGTACAGGAACTTGCTTCTAGACATGTATCTATTTAGAATAATCTACAAAAAACGATTTTAACCATCGTATATTCATTGTTCGCCCTCTTCCAGTTCTTTGAGGTATGCAAGGAGCGTCCGCTTGTGGATGATGCCCAGGTACCGTCCGTGGGAGCTTATCAGGCATACGTAGCGTGCACCTAGCTTCGTAAAGAGCTCCATCAGCAGCTCCATCGATGCATTTTGGTTGATAGTCAGCGGTGCCTGGTCAACGTAGACCGAGAAGTCATTCAGCGGCTGTTCCGGTCTGCGTGCCTCGTCGTCTGGCGAAGAGGAGCGGGTTGGCAGTAACTCGGGGCTGCTCTCGATCTGGTGTGGCTGCAGTCTGCGGAAAGAGCAAGGGATCTCGCGGTACTCTTCATCTGTCATCGGGTATGGACTGCTTTCGAAATGGCGCTGGAGCTGTTCCAGCCCGTGCGAGAGCTCACTCGTCGCAATGTACCCTTCGAGATACTGGCCGTCGGAGCTCAGCAGAGGGAAGCCGCCGTCTTCGCCATAGCCCATTTCGCCGAGGGTATCCAGCTTTTGGTACAGTGCATCGACCGTCGTTGTCACCTCGGCATCGATTGTGGCATGATTCTTCTCGAGCAGGTCTTGTGCCGAGATCACGTGCGCGTATTCTTTGCGAGCATCCAGATACGGATAAAGTTGCAGATCAATGAGCAAGTCGTAGATGCCCTCCACAAACATAGCATCTGATACCCATTTGGCAATCATAACCGCAAGCATGATAGGCTACACAAAAACTGAGTGTAAGATCTGGATAACAGGTGACGTGGCTAAATACATACCACAGTGTAGGTGAGAGAGTAAGTCAGCTCGAACATGATGACAACTAGTGATACTAGAAGACAGCAAGTGGATCAGTATCGTACTTCTGTTTTATGTCATCACCATTCTAACCTGTCGTCTTCGTAACGCCTGTTAAGCTTGCTGCGGCACCCACAATAGCGTAGACACCAGGGATAACGCACTCGCCTCTTGACTCCAGGTCAGCTGCGCATGCGGTGAAAGGCCACAGAGTCGGGTATGTTAATGTAAGATACTGCATAATCAGTCCAATGATCCGTCCAGTGACCGCGCCAACGATGAGCCCTGGGAGGAAAACGCCTCCCGGCACGCGGCAGCCGAACGTGACCATGGTCAATATCATCTTGATGACCAGTGTTGTCAAAAGCAGATATAGCAACCGCGGGATCTCAGAGACATCATTCCTGGTAAAAATAAGGCAAGCAATGAGATTTCATGGGCGGACACCCACGTGCTAAACATGAAGAATCTTTTTTTTTTCTTTGAGACACTTACGCACACAGACCGGCGTTGTCATTACCAGGTGAGCATTCGGAGAATAGGTTGGCTGCAAACTCGTTAAGACTGAGGCGGGAGAAGGGATTCCAGAAGCTGATAACGGCTGTGAGCACCATAATGCCCAGCACTTCGACGACTGGGTATTTTCCAATGAAAGTCGACTTTCTCAGATGCTGATATTTGATATTGAAGTAGGTGACAACAGTGCCAAAGAAGCCCTGGGATACATATTACGTCGTCTTAGAAACATATCCGGGTTATCTAATACATTTCACTTACCGCAAACGCTCCACAGATAAGGAATGGCACCATTTCAAACAGGTGATACTCCTTGTCATAGTGGACCTGAAAGAGAACAATTTTCCCAGTACCAAAGGGATCGGTGATCTAATAGCAGCGAAACCGTGTGAGTATATCATTCCTGCGGGGCGAACTAAATTTTCAACCGGCTCCTGGTTGCAAATCCCACCTTAAGAACCATGGCAGCCACCATCGCACAGCAATAGCTACGAATCATGGTCTTGATGGGGAAGTAATAGCTGACTTCTTCCAAGCTGAACAGAACACCGCCCACCGGCGCACCAAAAGCGACGGCAACGCCCGCCGCGGCAGAAGCGGACAAAATTTCTCGTCGTTTACCTGCAACAGAGTAAGCCCCTGTACCAGCGCACATTTGCATTACATTGCAGCTTTACTCACTTTCGTTTTTGTTAAATTTGGGAAAAAGACGGCAAAATATATTGGCGGCGGAACAAGCGAGATGCACGAACGGTCCTTCTTTTCCGCACGTCAAACCGGAAGAGGTCGAGAAAATCTAAAGGAACAGTTTGCAGATTATGTGTTACATTTCTACAGATACGGATCGATGCCAAAATGTATTTTGTATTTACCATGCCAACACTCTTGACGATGAGTGTCTTGATACCGAGGAAGCCTTTGATGACAAAGCCGGCCAAGATGACTTTGACTTCCGGAATACCAGAGCCCGCGCTATAGTATGCGATTTTTGTCTGAGGTTGGGGCTGAGAGAGTTCTGCTTTAGAGGGTTCACTGTCGGGCGGACTGATAAGCGGTGTCGTTGGTTTGGAGTCGGTCGGTCGTGATGATGACATTGTTGCAGAGGATGCTGCTCGTGTGACAACCTTCTCCGCTGAGTACTTGACCATAAGTGCTGCGACCAGTGAGAATAAGAGCTACAATAGAGAGTGCATGAGATTCCCTTGTGAGCGGAGGCTATCCGAAAAGATCACGCGCAACACCAGCAGGTCCAAAAGAGACGAATCTTACTCCGAAGACGGTGTACATGACCATCGCTGTGTAGTATCCGCCAGATTCGCTGGTAACGTTGAAAACTTCGGGCCAGTTGCGCCACTCAGGGCATGCCTCATATTCTACAGGCGCATGATGTTCGTTCAGAATATTTAGAATAAACAACATTATTAGAAAGTATAATGACGTCTTGTTTACCTGCTTTGTCCCAACAGCAAAATTGACGATTATACCGCCATTGTGTGGTACAATAACCTTGTTTAAGATCTGACATCCATTCCTGGACGACGTCGATAAACCATGCTATAAAGGCCACAGTGGCGCCCGTCAGGATCACCAGGATCCATGCTTGGCACGCATCCTTGGCTTTGGCCCACTGTCCACGCATACCCGGTGTTTCACGTAGCTTTCGCAAACGAACACCTTCCTTGATACGGTCGTGAATCCAGTCTGAGAAGTAATGAGCGTTTCAAATAATAAAAATTCACCGAAGGCGACAAGTAAGGTTTGGATTGCGTACCTATAGTTGAATAAGACTCGTACCACACACGCACACCTGTGTTTTCTTTCAAGAGCCCTTGACGGTCTTCGTCATAAGAGCCGTGACGTTTGTTGAACAGTTTAAAGCCATGAGTGCTCGTGGCAGCGGGTGTCGATGCATGGGGAGTAATAAAGGTCGCGGGGGCTGACATATTGCCACCTCTTCCGCTATCATCCGTAGGATGAATCGAGGATGTCGGAGGAAGGAGGTCATCGACATATCGTCGATTAGATTGCCGCCTTCGATCCAGTAGCGACGTGCGCTCAGAAATATGATCATCCGCCATACTCTTTTTCTTGAACGCTACAGAGAGCCGCAAGGGAGAGATAGGAAGTCAAAAAAGTTGGAAAAGAGAGGTAAAACCGTGTGCGAAAGAATGGATTTAAATTGATCGTAGATAATTGCCTATGACATGCTGACCCCGCATCACGGGATCTTTTATATGGAATGATGAAATTTATTGTTGTCCCTTAGCTTTAAACACAGCCCTCCCCGTTCGGCTTGAACCTAATTTCGGGGCACCATGCTTTACCTCAATAGCAAGATCACGTCGGCACATATGTAACATTTTAAAGTATTCAACCACTTGTAAATGACAGTGGGTTTTCGTCCCCTCCTGCATTGCGTCAAGCTAGCCATGTTCTGCTATGAACCTTATTCTATCCTTACGATGGTTTCAGATAGTAATGCCAAACTAATTTCTTGTCCGTGCGTCAGTCTACACGTTCTTGTCCTATTGTCACCCTAAAACAAATCGTCATGACACCCACATGGAGTAAGAAATTTTTGCTGGAATTAATGACGATCTGCATTGAACGCTTGCCTTTTGTACGTAGACATTTTTCTTGATATGAACACGTTTCTTAGTAGAGTACATCGTCCCATCGGGCTGAATTAAAATAACTAGCCTGTAACCACAACAGACAAAGTTATGATAATATGTATGTGCACTGGGAATTCCTTCGCCACTGTCGAGACCACTGTGTCCGGGTCGAGAATTAGATCGGATGCCATCCACCCCCCCCCAAGAAAAAGAGGAACGGTCTATTTACTGTTGATATTAATGTGTGGTATGATAAGCAACAAGTTGACGGTGATCTCCTTTCACACTGTAACACAGTAAGAAGCATGGAGGGATCACAATGCTAGTTCTTCCAAATATGTCATATATTGGTTTTTAACATAACGTGGGGCTATCAAACAGAGTCCGTACATCTTTCCGGACGTTCTTGGCTTTTTTTCTTTGTATGATGCAGAAAACCTGGGTAGCTCACTTTGTGAGTGACGTTTAAGTTACAGGTAAGGTAACAAACAAAAAAACACAGGAGGTGGCGTGGCGCCCAAACAAATTCTG
Source organism: Syncephalastrum monosporum B8922 (assembly GCA_000697355.1). Classification (NCBI taxonomy): domain Eukaryota; kingdom Fungi; phylum Mucoromycota; class Mucoromycetes; order Mucorales; family Syncephalastraceae; genus Syncephalastrum; species Syncephalastrum monosporum. The sequence goes on along the minus strand of JNEN01000765.1, from coordinate 52,727 downwards.
CTTACCGCCTGGCAGGTCTTTTCTTCTGCTACTTATTTGCTTTCGGGCATTCGGAAACCATTGAATATATCGAGCACGCTCATTCTATCTGAATAATAGTACTGAATATGCTCTAAATAGGCCAAAATGTATATGATATTCGTGATCTTATCGCAATGACTTGCTTATCCAAGCAGATGGTAAGATAAACAGCGCAGCTACACTAAAGATGATGCGGATGATGATGGCGAGTTACGATAGCTTTGATTATCTACTCCTGACTAAGCAATGGATCCAGTAAAGTAGTAATATAATAGGGTCTCATAAATGCTGTGCCTGGGGAGTTGAAGGTATATCTTTTATCAATCAGCATGACCCGGGCAAACAGTAGTTTAATGGATATACACATAACGCCTATGTACTCTGGTATCGCTCAAATTTAGCGCCAATAGATGCTGCTGAAGCGCTTAAGCGCTTAAGCGACGTGCCTCTGCGCGTACCGTTGTATATCGCATATAGCTATATCGCATATAATCACTGTGTTCTTGTAAATGAAAACTACTCAGGTTTTCACGTCCTATAGCATGGATCAGTACTTTCGACAGATTTTTTGAGCTATATGTGCAGGAAAGCATCTCCTTTCACTTTTGCGTACATGGCAAGATACTGAACATATATCAACGTTATCTGTGCTGATGATGATCATCCGTTTATCAATCACGACAGATTACAGCTTGCTGAACAAGTTACACTCTATTTAAAAAGATTTCTTCCATAGATATTTGATAGTAACATGCACGATGATTCCAGACAATGTGATGTTCGCTATCGTTTGTTGCAATTGTGATATCAGGTACATCTGCTTGCACGGATCAGTCATTAGTCTCCTACATAACCATTATTCAAAATCATATCTTCAATCCAACCGCATAGAATACATACATGTAGTATTGAATTTTATTTCAATGCAAGGGACGGGCACAGCTTCGTGTTGTCCCTACTCATCTGTGCGCATGTGACTCCTCTCGAATAGAACTCTGCAGAGACGTCACAATCAAATCTATGCTGCGTAGTTTAACCATTATTATGCTCACACATACTTGTAGGAGATCACGAGATGTATAGTTTCAGGCACGCGTCATCCAGTCGCTATGTAGTAGATTTCCATGTGTGCATATACATAATATAACTCTGATGACTCTTTTGGAGCGTGCATCGGCAATAAAGCCCAGATGACCACTAATATTTGCATTTCTTGGTGTACACAGGACGAATTTTGCCAATTATGGGGACTTTATCGTCATCGATGATACTTCCTATAGCTGCTACATCAATGATCGGATACTTGGTATTCCCTTCTGCGACACTTTTCTTTGCGTTTCTCCAAGCTTTATCCTCGTCACTTTCGCGATGCCAGACACAGCCCAGAAAAAGAAAGAATTATCCTTTTTCTGACACTTTCTCCATCTGTTGGAACGCTCGGAATGAATGGGCTTGGTTGATGTTGCACCAAGCTCCTCATTAGGCGTCGGACAGCGTGGATTGTCTAAAATTTCAGGTACAGGCATTCCATGATCATGTGCGTTTTGAGCTTCGCAGACGACAGAGCCCTGTTGTTATCACGTCAGCCGCTTGAGTAATTACTGCGTGAGCATACTACTGCGTGTTCATGCACATACCCTCCATTTTATGACGGAAGTAGCTGTAATGGTGGAAAGAATAAAGCAAACTTCAACTTTACCATTGCAAAATAAAAGGCCCTTTGTTATATAAGTTGGGTCCCAGAAAAATAACGCAACTTTTTTTTTTCGTGAATATGTTGTGTCCGTGTGCGCATCACGCAATGGCACCGTTTACCCCTTGCGCGTGCATAAAAATAATCATGGCTTACGGCATTTCCATATTATTTCCAAAGTCATCCATCACATTAAGCATGTGAATTTGTGGTCGTGCTGTTGGCTCTGTTAATCTGTTGTCGTACGTATATGTTGCCTGCTCCATCTTTCACGAGCCAGTGATATTTGCTATGTTCATCTATTTTCCATGTTTAACCATATCGGTCATCCAGACAGATGGGTCTGCTTTTTTGCCTGATGAATAGGATGGATCTTATGAATCGTTTTCCTGATGAGGCAACTCATCCTGGGAAAATAACTGGGTTATCAGCGGGATTCTGGTTTTTGTTGCGATAAGACTGAGAAAATCAGATCCAGAAAAAGGGCAAGGTATAATTGTTGATTTTGATAGGAATCTCATTCTGTCCAATCAAGCAGCGCGGAAGCAGGCTCCAATCATGCTGAAGTTTCTACCCTTTCTGCGCTGGACGTAACATGTATGCGAGCTGATCACAAAACTGGTTTACACTTCAAACTTTGGAGTGAATAGAGTATAAGGTACACAACAATGGGAATGCTAAATAAGCTTTCTGTTTTTCTTCCATTTTGTTTTCTTTCTTTCTCACTTTCTTTCATTTTTTCTGTTCGCCTTTAATTGTTAGTTTTGAAGCCTTTTGACGGTATGGCTTTTACAGCATATGAATCTCTGCGTGTGTGTATATCTTGTGCACGCGACCAGCTTGTAAGACGTTGTCCGGAGTCCGACGCCAAAAGTCTTGCTTTTTGATTTTGGGCAAGAGCGGCGACTCAAAAGGTGGCTGACGGGCCGAAAGCAGGCGCAAATGAGGCATCATAAAGCGAGAAGGCCAAAGAGCAGCAGATATCAGGCGATTCAGGGGTAAACAGAAGGCGCATTCTCTCTATGCGCATAAAGATCGTAAATGCGGATGCTAAGGAAACCAGGGGTGCGGGCTATCAAGATTTGAGGGACGTGTGTTGAGCGTGTTATTGGTGTTGTGTCTTGTGCGTGTGCGTGTGTCGTGCGTGTGTATAATGTGTGTGCAGATATGTGTGCGTGATGCATGGGGCATGGAGCCCAAGAAACGAAAAACGACGCTAAATGTTATCTCCGCTACATTTTACTGTGAGAACGCCGCGTCGAACGAATCACAGCCAGCCAAAGAAAAAAATAGATCCGTCCCCACCTTCACCCCGTTCAATATTTCCAGGCAGGTCCATGTTTCGCGGTGATGGACGAGCGAACGGAGCGAAACAACAACAATTAAGAAAAGTAAAAAAGACAGACAAAGTGAATGCTAGCGCGGGTGAGCGCGAAAAGGATATTCCCGTAAAAAAAGAACGAGTAGTCCCTCTTGTGCTACATGGCCCCTCCTCTCCTCTCGACCAGTGATGGTAAGTGTTTTGCGGGGCCGGAAAAGATGTTGTGTCTGCGCGCGCGCATTATTATTATCGTTTTGAATAAAAAAAAAAGTAAGCAAACAGTGCAAAATGAGAGAGAGGGAGCGGGACAAGCGGGAGTAAGCGAGGATGTGGCACTCCAGTCTTAGTATTGGACACTGGCTCTTTAGAACATCCCCGCTCAATCGGCTCAGGTTCAGCTTATTCTTCACTTTCGTCTCACGTATTGGGCATTCCCACTGTCTCTTTTTTCTTTTTTGCCCTCTTTCAGTTCGTTGGATATCAGTCTGCGCACGTACACTTGACTTTACGCTGCCGATTTCCTTTTTCACTAATATTTTATCGGTCCTGTAACCCCTTTTTGACTTCGACACTGCTCCTCCACGATCATTGTGAGCGAGCACTCTTCTCTTCATTCTTACTTGTACACTCTTACAAACTGCCCTGCCCTGCCCTGCCCTGCCCTGCCCTGACTTGGTCTCGCTTACTCCATTTCTTACCCTTTTAATTCCCTCCCTTTAAAAACGTTCGCCCATCATGCTGGTCACCGAGACCTTTCACGGATTCATAGAGACAACCCAAGATGTCCTGCTGGTTTTCGAAGGTTGTCGTCGCGGCTTGCTCCCGAGGATATGTCGCCGCCTGCAGGAGAAGGAACGCAGAATGATCCAGTCAGGTTCTGTCTTCGTATTTGACGAACGCGAGTCAGGTAAAAAAAAAAAAAAAACTATCTTCTGTCCTTGTCATCTGGTACTGATATCGAGCCACGTGCGACGTTGCTAGGCATCAAACGATGGACAGACGGTCGAGTCTGGAGCCCGTCTCGTATCCTGGGCAACTTTCTGATATATCGTGAACTGGATAAAAAGGGACCGGGCGAGAAGCGCTTGTCGACGTCTTCTGCGGCAGGCTCGTCCGTGGTTGCAGCAGCATCGGGTGACATGCGCCAGCGGAGCTACAGCGCAGACCACCAGGGCAACCCCAATGTCGACCGCGGCCGCGAGCGCCAGCTCGTAGGTAGCTTATCCGACTCGTACAAGTTCCGCAAGGACGGCTTGGTCAAGAAAACCATGTCGATTGTCGTGAATGGCGTCTCTCAGCATTTGATTTCATACTATCACCCGCAAGATGTGACGCACGGCAAGCTTCGTACGCCATCGTCTGTGCCCGAACTCGCTAGTCTGGAAATCTCCCCGGAGCTCTTGGTCAAGCAGAACTTCCGTATCCCTCCCATGGTCGAGCCCACCTTCGAGCCGACAGACCCTTCTATGGCAAGTCCTTTGACACCCCCTGACTCCATCCCCGTTGGTTTTCCTGGTAAGTCAATCGATCCGTGCGAGATCAAAGAGAAAAGAGAAAAGAGAATTTTTGCACAGCCCCATCCCCCTGACGCCATCAACTTCTACTTTCCCTTTAGATCGGCGCATGCATCAGCAGCTGCGCAGCATGTCTGTGGGCTCACTGCGTGGTCCAGAATTGCAACACCATCAGCAACACCACCACCACCACCACCACCATCATCACCAACAGCAGCAGCAGCAAAACATCTCACATATGCTCTACCACACACCGCCGTACCAACGCATGGAATTTGACCAAAAGCCGTCGTACCAACAACCCATGTCTATTTACGGTGCGGGATATCCGGCAACGATGCCGTCGCCCTCGAGCATGGCGTCGTCACCGAGTACCCCAATGCTGTCGCCTGTCCGGCCCTCGTACCACCACCAGCGTCACTACTCTACCTCGTCGTATCCGCGCAACTATGAACTCCTGCAATCACAGCACCCTTACTCACATTCTTACTCGCCCCATGAACACACTGCGACTACCAATGGCCCCAATGCCAGCACAGCCTCCAGCTCAAGCTCCGCATCGGCCTCAACCCTCGGCCACGTCCACCCCCACATGCTGCCTGACACGGGTCTGTTCCAGCAGCATCATGACGACCAGGAGACTACGCCGAGCACAAGCAACAGCAGCAACGGTGCAGAGTCGCGGTTTGCTTCGAATCCCAACCTGGGCCAGTTGCTGAACCCTGTGCATCCTCTCAATGCCACGGCCGAACCACATCCATCAACACACCAGCAACAACAAAGCAGCCATCAGCCTCAGCAGACACAACCGCCTTCTTCCAACCCACTCTTCAGCTCGATGGTGAACAACCAAGGCTTTAATGACTGTTATCCTTCCTCGATGGTCGCTGCTGCTGCTGCTGTCACAGGAGTTCCGAACGGCAATGCGGATTCATCCATGCCGGCCTCGCCTACCTCTAGGTCGCCTATGGATGCCGATTTTAAGATAGTCCCTGAGCGTGGTAGCGTCGACAATTTAAGCATGCACAGCACTGGAAGCGAAGGGCCTGCGGCATCCTCTGCGGCCGCCGCGGCTGCCGCGGCTGCCGCTGCAGCAGCAGTTGGCACGAACGGTCACGGCAGCAATGACACGGCCCAAGTTGGTGGTGGCGGCATTGGCTTCGACACCTACATGCATTACCACAACCGTCAGCAGCCCTTGAGCAATAGCCACGTGGAGCAGGACCCCGCCCATTTGTACCCCAAGAGCATGCTCAACCCCTTCTTCGCCCACTTATCACAACACAACGATGGTGACCCCGTTGGTGTGGACATGAGTGACGCCGGCACCTTAATGCTAAAATAACCTCTTGTTTTCTTTTTGGTCTTTATCTCTTTAGCTCTAACACCCCTCCCCAAAAACACCACCACACCCATTCGCTCCTCTGTTCCACTCGCGAAACAGTTACACACGCCTTATTTCTCCACTCTCTCAACTATACACTGTCACTTTATACACGCACTGTCCACAAACACTTCCCTCCATCCCTCGCACGTTTTTGCTTTTTTTTTACTATGCCACCACTCCCCCTCGTATATATGTGTGTTTGCCTGTTTTTTTTTCTTTTCTTTTTTCCTTTTTTCCCTTTTTTCCCTTTTTATGTTTACAATCTTCCCAAAAAAAAGAATCAGCCTGATTATAGTACAAATGTACATTTAGATATCGTTGATTTGAACAAAACACAAACGCATAAAGCGAGTTTTATTTGGGTGGGAAGAAAAAAAGTGTCAAGAGAGATGGATCATCAGTTGCGAGATATCTAGTACTCGACCTCCTCCTCCTCAATCTCGGACTCGCCGAGGGAGTCAGAGCCGACCTCCTCGTAGTCCTTCTCGAGAGCGGCCAGGTCCTCACGGGCCTCGGAGAACTCGCCTTCCTCCATACCCTCGCCGACGTACCAGTGGACGAAGGCACGCTTGGCATACATCAAGTCGAACTTGTGATCCAGGCGGGACCAGGCCTCGGCAATGGCGGTCGTGTTGCTGAGCATGCAGACGGCGCGCTGGACCTCGGCGAGATCGCCACCGGGGACGACGGTGGGGCGTTGGTGGTTGATACCGACCTTGAAACCAGTGGGGCACCAGTCGACGAACTGGATGGTGCGCTTGGTCTTGATGGAGGCAATGGCGGCGTTGGTGTCCTTGGGGACGACATCACCACGGTACAGCAGACAGCAGGCCATGTACTTGCCGTTGCGGGGATCGCACTTGACCATCTGGTTGTTGGGCTCGAAGCAGGAGTAGGTGATCTCGGGGACGGACATCTGCTCGTGGAAGGCCTTGGCAGCCGAGATGATGGGAGCGTAGGTAACCAGAGGGAAGTGGATACGGGGGTAGGGCACCAAGTTGGTCTGGAACTCGTTCAGATCCACGTTGAGCGAACCATCGAAGCGGAGCGAGGCAGTGATGGACGACACAACCTGGGCAATCAGGCGGTTGAGGTTGGCGTAGGTGGGGCGCTCAATGTCGAGGTTGCGACGGCAGATGTCGTAGATGGCCTCGTTGTCAACCATGAAGGCACAGTCGGAGTGCTCGAGGGTGGTGTGGGTGGTCAAGATCGAGTTGTAGGGCTCGACCACGGCAGTGGAGACCTGGGGAGCAGGGTAGACCGAGAACTCGAGCTTGGACTTCTTGCCATAGTCCATGGACAGGCGCTCCATGAGGAGGGCACCGAAACCAGAGCCGGTACCACCACCGAAGGAGTGGAAGACGAGGAAGCCTTGGAGACCACTGCAGTTGTCGGCCAGCTTGCGGACACGGTCCAGGACGGTGTCAACGAGCTCCTTGCCGACGGTGTAGTGACCACGGGCGTAGTTGTTGGCGGCATCCTCCTTGCCGGTGATCAGCTGCTCTATTACACGAGAGACGAGTCAGTATCTTTTACCCCTTGGATGCAGTGACATGCACAAGAGGCAGCCCCTCCAGTTCAGGTTCAGGGAGACCCTGCGCAGATGAAAAAAAAAAAAAAACGAATAGGAACTTACCAGGGGGGAACAGCTGGCGGTAAGTGCCGGTGCGGACCTCGTCAACGACAGTAGGCTCCAAATCGACAAAGACAGTGCGGGGCACATGCTTGCCAGAGTTGGTCTCGCTGAAGAACGTCGTGAACGAGTGGTCAGACGTGTCCTGCTCATCCGGAATGCGGCCATCAGGGTTGATGCCGTGCTCCATGCAGTACTAAACAGAGGAAAAGTTAGCATCTCGCTTCTTCATCTGGACAACGACCTCATCTGACAACTTACAAGCTCCCAGCAGCTGTTACCGATTTGGATACCGGCCTAACACAGAGCAAACAACGAATTTAGATAGCCTATTAAGCACAAGAGAGCCTCGACATACCTGACCGACGTGAAGACTGATGATTTCTCTCATTGTGGTATAAAGATGGGGTGATTAAGTCAAATGTCCAGAGTTAAGGTGAACAAGGAGAAGCGAAGGCTGCGAGCGCGCGCCCAGCTTTTGTACCTGGAGCGGAGCCTGATTTTCGAGCATGCCCGATTTGCTCATTAAGGTTGTCTTGCATCCTCCTCGCTTTGTGCTCCCTGAACTTATTCCGTTTGTTTTCTATTTTGTTGTCTTTGACACTTATCCCAGTGTCCTTATACTCTACACACGGTGAGCTGAAGCTCATCGCCATTTTCTTCTGCTCTACTTTTTTGAAATCAGTAGAAATAGAAAAAATTTTGAACGCGTGTTTGCCGCTGCTGGGTTCTGATGTTGGTGTGTGTGTGTAACACCACCCACGCTATTTGCACTCTGTGCATGCTCTCCATTTCAGGACGCGAATATGAGCACCGAGTAAACAACTTAAAACTGTAACCGTACCAAGTGCTCTTTCGTCGAATATAAATGGAGACGCTTCTATCCGATTGATTAACTTCTACGCAAGTACAGCGTGTTTACTTTCTTATTACTAATCATGGGCTCAAACGAAGTGTCGATCCGCGAGAGCTGGGGAACGTGGTTCAATAACAGTCGTACAGGAATCGGAAGTCCACCGGGCGAACTTTGAAAAGTACCGAGACACGAGTAGTACACCGGAAATAAAGGACAAAGATGAAGCAGCCCTCTCGAAAAAGATAGAACTCACCATGCTCCACGGATGTAAAAAGGAGTGGATAGACTAATTCCGGCCGCTGCTGTATAGAAAAGAACACTTATATGATCTTAAGCGAGCAACATATCAGTGTGATATACTAAAACTGACAGTTTTTTGTTTAAAGCAATGATATGCGGGGGGGGGCCATGTTTATATATATATATATATATATATATATTCTTCGCCTTGCTCTGTATCAGCTCTTGCTGTACCTATTCACGCAAGGCATTTTAAATAAGTAGATACTTCCTCATTCCGTTTACAGATTATTTGCAAGGGTGGAAAGCTAACAGGGGATAGCAAACATATGATTTAAGATGACTTCAAACACATTATAGGTACGAGCCTCCAACCCGGATATACCTCTGCAGGCGCTGAGGAGCAAAACGTAGAGGAAACCCTGATGTGTATAAATATATTCGGCGTTCACAGCGGAAACTTGCTTTGGATTCTTCTGGGGCCGCTTTCCCCGATTCACCTTGGGGTTGACTGAGACCACTTGCCGCGCCTTCATTTACAGCCTTCATTCAGCTCCACATGCTGTCTAAGTGCGCTTCACAGCATAGTTCTTATACCTATGCAGCTGTATGTTCTTTCTCATTCGATCCTCGCTGTCAGAGATCCAAAAATTTAGGATTAGTAGCGGTTACCATAAGCTCCTGTCTCGCCAGAGCTGATTATAAAAAGTTGTGGAGCTGTTACTTCCGAGCGTGTTGGCGTTGGACTCTTACAGCCAAATGGTCTCATTTACGTATCGAATAGTACTGCCTGCTATGTTAAGTGAGCACCTGAGCACAAGTAGGTAGTCCCTTTAATGTCCACTATAATATTTACGAATTCGATCTACTTGGAGAGCATGGTTCCATTGCAATCACTGTGCGAGTTATATGATAGAATCGGTCTAATTACTCTGCTCAAAAAGTATCGCTCATTATGCTTGATATCGATGCATAAGAGCATATCCTTGGTTCTGCAAAGGATCGGACGAGTGCAGCCGGGTGATCTACTGAACCTTGATTGGCAGATATGCTGGCCAGTGGTACGTGATGCATCTTTTTCCAGCCCCGCGTGCCTGAAGCTTTTTCTCTTTCATCATTTTCCTCCTGTATTCGCCACACACTGCTCTAAGATGGATACCACACCGTCCTTCTGGGGCCTCAAACTGATGAACGCTTTTAGCATGGGCATGATTGGCTCTGCTCAGGTGTACCTGCCGATATTCAACAAAAAAGTCCTGGGTCTCTCCACAGACAGGATCGGCTTTATTCAATCTATCAGTGCGTATTTCATCCATACATTATCTCTGTCGCCCGTCCGTTGCGCTCACATATAGCCATAAACTTTTCTTGTTGTAATGTGTATGTTCTATAGCACCCTTTATGTCATGTCTGGCATTCCCATTCTGGACCTCGATCGTAGACAAAACTCAAAACCACAAGGTGGTCGTCATGACGAACATGACGGTTGCGCTCGTGGTAAGATATATATCCGACCCGAAGACTCGATTGCTGCTTGCGTAACAGAGCAGACTGATCTAATTGTGATGCTGGCTATGTGTAGACTGTCTTATGCGTTACATTGGTGCCGTCTTTAACACACAATCAAACCGTGGCAACCGTGCTGGTGTCGATATGTGACTTTGGCTACGCCTTCTTTGGATACCCTATCATTGCCACCATGGTCGATAGCATCACGCTGCGTGTCCTAAGTGACCGAAAAGAACAGCTTTATGGCCGTCAAAAAGCGTTTGGGCCCCTCGGCTTTGGTGGCGCCGTTTTCCTGACTGGCCTTGTCATGGATCGTTTTGGTCCCTACGCGCTCTTTGCTTCCTACGCTTTTTTTGTGATCGGCTTCCTCATCACTGCTTTCTTCACAAGCTTTGAGCCAAAGGAATGGCAGGACGCCGATTTGGATAGCCCAGATGGCAGCCGTCGCAACTCCTATAGTGGATCCGTTACCCCTACCGAGAGTCTTCGTAGTGACCTCGACAAGGAAGAAAAGCCGCCTGGTCTCAGTGATCTGCTCACGTGCGAAGGCGCGGCTCGCTTCTTTACTGTTATAACACTCTTGGGCATTTGCATGTCCGTCTTTTTCGCGTTTCTTACCCTATTTATTGGTACGGACTTGCACGCAGCTCCGGCCCTGCTGGGACTTCTGGGTCCGCTTGGAAGCTGCATGGAGATCGTTTGTTTCTTTTTCACAAAGGAGGTAATCGGCTTCTCCTCTGGGTACATCAACACACAATCTATAACGATTATGTATACAGATATTCCGATGGCTGGGAGCAGACCGTATGCTCCTTATAGGACAAGCCATTGGGGCATATCGCTGTGTGGTGTACATTATTTCAGTCAGTTGGTTTCCCGACAGCAGCGCTGTTTTCGCGACATTGACCCAGATTGTACACGGTATGTATACACGAGTGGGTGATTAAGCGGAGAACAAAGAAAAGAGGGTGATACTGGAAGGAACACGGGAGAGTGAGGAAAAAAGGGAGGATGCGCACATATTGGCTGGGACAGGGACACCGACACGATGATTCCTTATTTTAGGTGCATCCTTCTCGCTGATATGGAGCGCTGGCGTCATTAAGGCGGATGCGATCGCTCCTCCGGGAATGAAGAGCCGGGCGCAGGGTCTGCTCGGCATGGTGTATTTCGGCCTGGGATCCGGCGTCGGTGCGCTTTTAGGCGGAATTGTGTATGAGCACTATGGGTCTGCATTCATGTGGGGCATGGTCTTGGTGCTGTTGTGCCTCAGCGCCTTTGTGCAGACGTCGCCTTTCCTAGATCGGCTGGCACCCCAGGGACGTCGTCGTGCAGGCTACACAGCCGTGGCACCCGCTTCTGTAGACTAAATGGCAACAACAATAAAAGAAATTGGTTTTGTCTGTTCAGGAGAACACGAGGCTCGCCTGACTGATGTGCAGCTTACATGGTGACCCCTGGTTACACCAAAGTCAAAGCCCTGCTCTTCGCTCACGGTCTCCCATATGTGCGCACACAATAAAATAAAAGATCCAGCGTTTCCTTTTCCATAAGATGAATATGGCATACATATTTAGTACAGCTTGCAAGAAAATCGCGATATAGAAAAGTAGAGTAATGCTGTGTGCAAGCAGTGGAGTGGAGTACTAGAATATGGGGAGTATCACGGGTTGGCTTCATGTGTCAGGCGACGATCTCCATTCATATTGAGTGCGGCTGCCACCGCGCTTCGTTGTTAGAACACCAAAAACGGAAGACACGGAAATCAGAAAGCGGACTTTATTTTCGACCATTCAAGAACAAAGTTGGTTTCTTTTTTTCCCTTTGGTGGGCGCGTGAGGTGGGCAACGACTGGTCTGATTCCATGGGTGATAGTGTTTCAGATACAAGATAGCGACATATACGTGGAAAAATCAGAAAATAGCGCACTGCCCGTAAAAGAAGGGGAGCATTAATAGAGTCGCAGGTTCAGGGAGTAAAAACAAATGGGATCACGGACGCCAGAGAGGAAAAAACGGTCGGGAGCGTGAGTGTAATGATGATTGTAAAGTTACAGCAGGTGTGAAATGTGAGTGCGCAGTCTGAAAAAGTAGGTTGCGTCACTTTTCCAAGTGACGAAACTCCTTTTCTCTCGACTTCCACGCTTCTCCTCCGCGTCTTTTTCTCATCTACACGTATAACACTTAACAGGAACACTATGGCTAACGTAAGTGAAATGCCAATACACGTGTTCATCTGTCCTCATCCTCCAACCTCTCACCTTCTGCCACCCTCATTGACTTGTTCGATGAACAGGAACGCGAAGATAAGGTAATCCTGGGCTCTCTTTTTCTGTCAAACCAGGCCAGACCGGGTAGACAAGGACTCTAGCTGGCCTGCGGTCATCCCATCTCAAACCATCCTCATCCTCCTTCTCACCCTTTGTTGCCATCTTCCAGGTCTACATGGCCAAGATTGCCGAGCAGGCTGAACGCTACGATGGTAAGTCCTCAAAGACTCCAAAAAAATTTTTCCTTTGTGTGTATTTTGCGACTCACGTTACTTTCCTTTGTTATAGAAATGGTGTCTTATATGAAGGCCGTCGCCAAGGTAAAGCAAGAAAAACTATCATCACTTCAAACACACATGCAGACATATACACACATATACACACATACATTATTATCTAGCGGACGCGTCTGACGTTTCGTTGACTGCGTCTCTAGTCTGTCTGTGGCTGTACATCATGTATCTGTACATGCGTGTGTGTGTATATGTGTGTGTGTGTGTGCGTCTGCGTTGCGTGTGCAATGGATCTTGCGTGTAGATTGGATTTTTAACTAACGCGCGAAATTCACTTCCCAAAAAAAAAGCTGGGCGTGGATTTGTCTGTGGAAGAGCGCAACCTCCTTTCCGTCGCGTACAAGAACGTGATTGGTGCTCGCCGTGCTTCTTGGAGAATTGTTTCCTCGATCGAGCAGAAGGAAGAAAGCAAGGGCCATGAGGCGCAGGTAACGCGGATCAAGGAGTACCGCAAGAAGATCGAGCAAGAGCTGTACGACGTCTGCAACGACATTCTCGAGCTGCTCGAAAACTCTCTGATCCCATCTGCGTCCGAGGGCGAAGCCAAGGTTTTCTACTACAAGATGTAAGCCCAACAAAATTTTTATCGCACAAAACTTTACGTGTAACACCTGTCCTCCCAATCAACCAATAGGAAGGGCGACTACCACCGTTACGTTGCCGAGTATGCCACCGGTGATGAGCGCAAGGATGCTGCTACCGCCGCCCATGAGGCTTACAAGCAGGCCACCGATGTCGCTCAGGTTGAGCTCGCCACCACCCACCCCATCCGATTGGGTCTGGCCTTGAACTTCTCGGTCTTCTACTACGAGATCCTCAACTCGCCCGACCGTGCCTGCCACCTCGCCAAGCAGGCCTTCGATGATGCCATCGCTGAATTGGATACGCTGAGCGAGGAGTCGTACAAGGACTCCACCCTTATCATGCAGCTTCTGAGAGACAACCTGACTCTCTGGACCTCTGACCTGCAGGATGGCAAGTCTATTTCTTCGAATCACTTCGTCGTTATCTCCTAACTTTTTTTTCTTTCTACTTTGTTTAGATGGTGACAAGGCCGAGAAGGCTCCCAAGAATGAGGAGGAGACCCAAGAGTAGATATACTCTACCCCCTTCTCTTGACCCTCCCTCGCTCCCATTGATATCCATTCCCCCGTTTTCTCCAAGCGAAAAGATAAACTCGGTCTACTGTATTCGACGTGAATTCTTCCCTCCACCATTTCGCTTCTTCTGTTTTCACTTCTTTCATTGTTTGGTTTGATGATGTGCCTTTATTTACGTGCATGAATTTGTCCGACTTTGCCCGCCAAAATGATTCCATACGGCAGTCCAATGTTCCCGTTCTTGGGGGCGTTTCAAGAGCAAAAAGACGCCTCATCAAAGTTAACCCTCTTGGTGGATGGCGTGCAGCTGCAGCTGCGACGCTGAGTTCTCCGCTGCTGTGTCACTGCAGGGCATATTGTCCCGAGCAAATCGATTTGTTTTGCTTAATTTGTACATAACCCTTGCTGTCTGAAATTTAAACGTTGTTCTGACAGAGCACATCCCAAAAAACCCAAGATGTGTCTCGTGTGGAGCATGTTTACGCATGCTGCATTGACACTCTGGATGGCGAGGCCGGATAAAAAATATGCCGGCGTTGACTGACCATTGTCCAGCACAGAGGTAAGCAACCTGGTTGAGCTAGAGAGGGAGGGTCCTACCACGGCACGAACAGACCGTGTCATTGTTTGCGAACTTTGAAGGATCCATTTACACTATTTATGCTGGGCAATGGGTGAAGAGGATAGTCGAGGCTCCCCGAGCGGGCCGAAGGTGTCGGCTGATCGTTCGTCGACCCTTCTTTTAAGTGGATGTTGCAATAAACACCCAATGCGAAGTTCCATCGTTTCGTGTTTTAAATATCGATTTCGGCTTCTGATTTTCAGCCCTAGGTTTCATTCATCACTGTTTACAATAAAACAGCTTTTGTATTTTATACACTGTATAGATAAGTCATCTGATCATGTGCAACACAAAAGAATTCAATGCAGGACAACATGGTTCAGTGTACATGGACATGGGTGTGCGGCGGGGGTATATTGAGTAAGATGTAACCTTCTAAAGATCGCGTACGTTACGCGTTTCATCCTCCTGATCGTCCTGTTCGTCCGCGGTGCTGACGTGCCGCTGCCACTCGTGATAGATCCAGTCAAGATCACTCTCCTTGAACGCACCCAATCCCACTTGGTCGAGGCTTACGCGTTCTTTTGCCGAGGCCCACGCCTTGAATTGGTCGGTATCACCGCCTTTGGCAGCAATTTCTTTTTCCAGCTGATACAATTCATCAAGGTTTCGGGTGTATCGCCGCTCAACGTGAGGAATCGACAGGGCCCAGCGACTGAGTGTCATGACGCGGATGGCACGCTGAATAGCAACAGCGGCCACATGGACGCCCATGCCTGGTTCCTGTAAAAATATCCGGGCCATTTGAGTCCAAGCTTCATAGTCGTGTTTGCGCATGCGGTGATATTGCACCAGTGCATCAATGGCATCGGGCGCTCGGCCGCAAGCGGGGTAGAACAAACCACGCATTCGGTAGGTGCCGATCTCAAGTGTGGTCTATGCTTCATGTTGAGTGATCTGTTGTGCTTTACCGTTGTCATATTTACCTGCTTCCGATCCAACAGTTGCTCGACAAGATCAAACTTTTCCAGACGGGCCGCGCAGTGGACGGCGATCTCTACCATTTCACGGCAGTTTGTGATCTTGGGGTGGCCTTGATCAACGACATCGATGTAGAACAAGGCGGCTTCGAGGGCACGATCGTAACGCTTGTACAGATAGTCATGTTCAGCAGCAGCCTTGATTCGGTTGGGACCGTGCTGGAGTTGCATGACAGACTCATAATCGTCGTCATTGTGGAACCACTATGGCATGACATAACCACGTTAATCACATTATTTTAGGTCAGGGCAAGGTTTCAACCCGTCAATAGAAAGCACCCCCTGAAATGTCTCTTGACTTACCCCATCCGTATCTTCCTTTGCCGTGTAAGACGTTTGCCGGACAATCACTCGCTCCTCGCGCCCGATAAAGACGTCGTCGTCAAAGTCAAACGCAAGTGCCATTACAATGGATAAAAGGAAGCAGATAATCGGTTTTGGACGGGCCGGGAAATGAAAAATATTTTTTGCCCTATTGTGTCAAATGAAAGAAACAATCCTGATAGATCATGATCTTACCCATTAACACTATAACGGTGGTTTTGAGTATGACAACGTACACTCAAAGTGGGCTTCCAATCCGATGGAGATGATCGCCGATGGTCAGCCTATAAGAGTGGACTATTTCTCCCCGGGTGCAACTGTAGGGGTGCAATCACCAACTGCCGTTCTCTCGGTATGGGTAAAAAAACTGTGTCAAAAATTTGGTAAACCCTTGTTGGGTATAGCAGTATCTTGATTAACGAAGCAGCAGCACCCTTCGCTTGTTTCCATCATACTTTAGTGAGATGGGATCCCGCTTTCTGCCACGTCCCGATCGTAGGGTCGCTAAATGTACTGGGTTCTCAGGATCCAATTTCGTTGTGGACCCTTGCGAAGGTTGCACAAAGCAGCTCATCCATGCTATCAATCCAGAGTCTACTCAGACATACCTCCTCTTATCTGATCGTTTCTCGTTGATGCTTCTCACATTGTTTACGCACGATAGGATGCTATACTTCTATCTTGTTTATACATGCGTGTATTTTGTCCGAACCTATCCAGTCTACCCCAATAAACCTCAATAACGTTAGGAAATAACCCTTCCCTTGTTCTTTTCTGGTCTCCGCCGTGTCGCACGATAATCAATTATTTCTACACTAAACAAACGCGCAACCGCGTTCAGACGTGTCATGTAGGATATGACAATGCTGATACTCTCTCACATGCTGGCGCTTAACTATCATTGAATGTAGGCCTGGAAAGTGACGACAAGCTTCATAGCTTTAAGTAACTTATATCAAAGCATTGTTCACGTGCCATGAAGTTATCCGGCAAAGGATGTTGTCCGTGTAATGTGAAATGGAACGAGAGAAATTTTAGCCTACGGAAAAAAAGGGTGTCATCTGATAACGATCGAAGCCGGTGCGAAGATCCGACAGAGCCTACGTAATGTATAAAAAGGTTGGAAATGCAGTCTCTCCCTTCCCATCATTTATCTCCAATTGCTCTTGCTCAGGCACCTCTGCCGATTCTATCAACGCTATGCCTGCTCCGTATTCCGACTCTCTGAACGATCACTACGGCAAATTTGCCACTACGTCGCGTCTCATCGCGTGTTTGGTCACTGAGTCCCTGGTCTCGGCTTACTACGTGCCTAACAAGGCTTACAACCCTGCTACCTCCAGCGTCAAGGGTATCTGCGTGCTCCTCCGCGTTCAAGGCAGTGGCGAAGCTCGCAAGCTCTCCTCGGCTTTAGCACTCGACGACAT
Organism: Syncephalastrum monosporum B8922; assembly: GCA_000697355.1. Lineage (NCBI taxonomy): Eukaryota > Fungi > Mucoromycota > Mucoromycetes > Mucorales > Syncephalastraceae > Syncephalastrum > Syncephalastrum monosporum. The sequence continues at coordinate 35,538 of JNEN01000765.1, read as the reverse complement.
CCTGGTCGTTGTGCCTCTGCGTGGCCTTCCGGAACTTAGTGCGGACAAGACCACTGTAAACGGCATCACATGTACTAAGATCAATCTTGTGGACCCGTGGGATATGCTGCCCCACCTCTACGCTCCAGAGAACCGGTGTAACGCGTACAAGACAATCCTACCAGACTCCCAAATCACGCGTCAGCAGGTCGATGCTGTCCTGGGTGCTCTCTGTGGCGCCGAGCCCTCCCAAAACTGGTTGGTGGACGGCTATGATGCTGTCCAGCTTTGGCAACAGTTCGGTGACGATTTTGGCGTCGCCGATAAATTGAACGATCAGATTGCATCGGAGCTGGCTAGCTCCATGCTTCATCAAAGTAAGTCCATTGTGATACCAATGACATCGAATCGTGGATATTAACGGGGTGGCCGTCATTTAATTACAGCATATACCTATGATAACCCGCAACCGCTGCCTACACTCAACAGCCCGAGCTACATCTGGGAGCAATCGATCGTCGAGGGTCATGCGACGCATCCTGTAAGTTTAATAAAATGGCGTCACACCCGCCAAGTGATCTAGATAAAGTGAGATGATTTGGCTCACCCATTGTCTGACGCTACACACAGATGCACAAGGCACGCAAAAGTTTTCCACCCATGCCTCCGCTCAACCCCGGTCAGGAAAATCTCAAGAATCCTCCGCTGCGCCTGATCGCCGTGCCCAAGTCCTCCATCAATATGCGTGGAGACTTTGAGCAGCTCGCAATGCCGCTTACCAATGCCATGCTGGCCAAGACAAACACGCCCCGCGAAAAATACGAGGGCCATGTTCTTATCCCTGTCCATTACCTCCAGGTGCCCAACATCCAGGACAAGTTCGCGGATGCCATTGTGCTACCCGAGGCCAACAGCGTCACGGTTGAGAGTCTGACCTCCATCCGGTCCGTTGCTGCACCCTCGCTGCTGCCGGGTCTGGCTGTTAAGCTGTGCCTTGGTGTCAAGATCTCCTCCGCGCTGCGTACCATCACACCCTTCACGACCTACTTTGGCCCTGGTTTCTCTTATGATGTCGTCCCCAAACTGACGTACGACCACGATGTGCTGACGATTGAGCGTGAGGTCGCGACTGTCGTCTACAAGCATGAGGACTTTGATGTTGCCAAGCACTGCGCATGTGTGCTCCGCGACGCTGTCGAGTACCCCGCCCAGCCCTCTGAAGACGATGACTGTATTGTCGTGTGCGCCGCGCTCGTCGAAAAGATCCAGAAACCCGATACGGACGAGACCTTGCTTTCGCACGTCTGGGGTTTAGACACCGAAGAGAAGCGCATTGCTTTCATGGACCGCTACATCGAACTCGCCCTGAAGGCCTTCTTGCCCCCTGCCTTGGTCAATGGTGTTGCATTTGAGGCTCACGGTCAAAACACGCTGGCTCGGTTTGACCGCAAGACAGGTGAGCTCAAGGGCTTTGTCATCCGCGACTTTGGTGGTGTCAAGGTTCACAACGAGACTCTCAAGCGCTCTGCTGGTGTGAGATTGATGTGCTTCCCGACAGCTGTGTTGTTGCCGAGACCCTGGATGAGGTAATTACACAAGTCACGCCACATCGCGTGGAATTTTTCAGCGTACTAACCTTTTCTATATTACAAATCCAGGTTTACAAGTTGCTGTACCATACTTTAATCCATTCTCAGCTGCAGCGCATGAACCGTGTATTGAACCTGCATCACAACGGCAAAGGCTGGGAGCTTCTTCGGAAACACCTGAGCAATATGATTCCCCGTGATCACCCTATGTGGACCGTCTTCATGGAGAGCGAAAAGGTTCCCGGCAAGTGCCTCGTCCGTATGAAGATTGAGGAGCTTTACAGAGATGTAAGTTATATCATCATGGATTAGTGTACGACATAGATGAATCTCTAACATTCTATTGCATCTAGTACATTTACCGTCCCGTTCCCAACGTCATCCAATGCCGTCCCCAGGAGGCCTAAGCCTTCATTGCAATGTACATTATACACAGCTCACTGACACGTTAATTGTCTTTCATTTTCCATTGTTATCCTTTACCCCGTTTTCTTGCATATATCACAAATCCCGTAGATAGCCTATTATATCTGTGCCAGACATATTCATCCAGCATTATAAATGATGTCTATATTTTTTTCTATAGCATGTTTACCGCTAAAAGAATTCGGTTGCCGCATCGAACGCAGCGACACTTCTGGCAAAAGGTTTTCTCTTCAGCATTTTTATTGCTTAGATTATCCTAATTCCAGTTTGTATTTTTATTCATGGGACTTATCATACATAGGCGGCAACTGCTTTCAGGCAGACTCTACATGACTGCTCACCGTAATCAGCTACGTGGATGGGAAAGTACGAGATGGCGAACATCCTTTATATTATGCACATGCTTCGATATGTACGTATATCTCGTGGTCAAAGTGACCTGAATTTATTACAGAGTAGCCTGTATCTGAATGGCATAGTCGGGCTCCTCTCTCACTCGCTACACAAGGTATTTAGCAGGACAGAACTATAAATATGGAGTGAGATCATGATAAGCTTGTAGATCTTTGGTGATATTATAAGGTTCGCCAGCTTTAACAAAGCCCCTCGTGGGCTTCCTTGCTTAGTTGACAAGGAGAAAGAAAACAGGTCTTGATACGCACTTAAGCTCGAACTTTATGTATCAAACTATCCATTGAGTTCATGTCGCTGATACTGCGTTTACTATCATAGAGGTGTTTTCAGGCTATCGACTGTCTGATGCAGGCTTTCACAATATATTGAAGACTGACACATGATGTACTATAGACGTTCTACTTCATGAGATGCACATTACCCTAGTGACACGGCTGCACAATTTCGGAATGACGTTTATTATGGTATGCCTCCTATCGTACGCATTAGTATGCTCCAGTATCAGAGTTGTTGCCTATATCATCGCAGGTACGGACTTGCATGCATGAACTAATCATACAGAAGGAGGAAGTCAGTGTTAGAAATGAACACATAGTACATCCGTCTTCTACAAGTTTCCTCATGATAAACTTCCTTGAAGTGTTTATTCAACATTTTGCTGGCGCATAAGATGAAGATAACTATGCAATCAATTATTACCGCGGTGCTTCACAGAACGGCACCGACAATCCTGCATATTGGGGAAGATCTCTTTTCCCGAGCTCAGTTAAGGATAATGAAGTTCAAATAGTGTCTCATATGCTTTTAGTATGTATACTTTGTGACCAGAGTATATATTAACTGTTGAAGGTCATTTTGCAGCTGAAAGATATCAAAGGGAAAAAAGGAAAAGAAAGAAAAGGTAGAGAGGAGGAGCCCGTCTCTACTCGTTACTCTACTCGTTACTCTATCTTTACTCTACTCGTTACTATACTCGTTACTCTACTCGTTACTATACTCGTTACTCTACTCGTTACTCTACTCTTTACTCTACTCTTTACTTTACTACTTTTTCCTCTACTTTTTCCTCTTCTTTCTCCTCTTATTTCTCCTCTTCTTTTTCCTCTACTTTTTCCTCTCTACTCTCTTCCCTCTACCACTGCGCAAAAAGCTATGTCGGAATCAAGGGACGAGTATCTAAGTTAAGTATTATACGAGTTGCGCATCAGACTTATGCAACACGCGATAATCGTGTGCTTACAACGATGACAATGGTATGATGAGAGTCTCCCAAATATATGGTAAATCCGATGGTTTCGTGTGGCGCATGTGCTTTAACGGATGGAATGCAGCGAAGTTGCCCTCATAATCATCAACTAATATCACACATACAATATGTATACATGTCCTGTCATGGAAATTGTCACCGTGTCAAGAAACGCTGCGGTAAAACATCTACTACAGTCTTAAAATTTCAGGGAATGAAGGGAAAAGAAAAGAAGACTGGGCGAAAAACGTGTGAATATAGAATGAAACCAGGCCTTCGGTAGCATCAGCCACGACTATTACGCATGTGCTGGATCTTTTTGGTCGTCACAAATAACGACGTGCTCTGGTGACTTTATGTACCTATACTTTCTTCCGTCAGTAAGCAAAAAAAAAGAAAGGCTTGACGCAGCGAGTCAGAAAGCTCAAGAAGCTTATCAACAGCAGTAATGACGGAGATAGCATCAAATTGATAGTTCTCAGTTCCTGCAGATGACTTCTCCATTGTGCCCATGTGGAAACTGCTTTATGCATGTATCGAATTTAGTAATCCTTGGAATACAATTTCTGTCACGGATTAAATCCGTTGATCATCCCGGAATTCAAGCATACATATCTTAAAAGACGGGATTGGGTTAAGCCCTGAAAACCAGGATGCATCCTGGCTCAATCCTTTAAAATTGTCACGTAATTAAGGGACTCCTGGCGGTAATGCACAGTGTACTTTTTCTTCCCTCTACTTTTTTCTCCACTTCCTTCATCTTTGCGCAATGTTGAGTCGTACTTGTTCCTTTCCGGGGTGCAACATGCTTCTTCGTTGAAACAATCGAAGTGGAAGATGCCAAGTACACAAAAACGCAAGTGATTTACCCCCTCCCACTTGCAACTTTCCGGGATGCCATGCGGTCATTCGTTGGAGTAATCAAAGTTGGAAATGTCAGGCACATAAATGTTTGAACTATAGTTCCACCGGCGCTCCCAGACGTTTGGACGCAAGTTCAAGTACGTATTCACCTCGCACCACAGGACTCTCCTTGACAGAATATAAGTAGGCTGACATAATGTTTATTTGGATACTTGCGCCAACCTATTTCACAGGTTCCCAAGATTATCGGAAGCAAAAGATCCTTGCCAGAAGATGCTATAGAGGGTGATTTTCTACACAGCCACGTAAGCAAATATGAGACTATATACATTCGTATGATCAGATATTGATGCTCTATAGAAGGGTGCGGATGAAACCGTCGACCTGAAGAGCTTGGAGCGTGCGTTCTCCGATACGTTCATGAGGATGGATGACTCGAAAAAGTGGCGATTACGCTCAGGAAAATTAGTAGAGGATTCTCTCTATGCCTTTGGGATGACTTGCAATACGGAGCACCTTTGTCACTCCTTTGTGGTCGATCCGAACAACCCAGTATATACCAACGACGTCATTTTCACTGCGGATGAACTCAACGAGATGGCAGCCAGATACAACAAGCTCTATCCCGACATTCCTGCACCATTGCTGGATTTGATAGAGCAGTTCAATGTAGCCAACACGCCTGATTTGCGCAAGGCTGTCCTGAAATCGCATCCGTGGGACGAATACTATGATAAGGGCATCCATGGAGATTTGGATTGGGTCAGAAATACCATGTATAATCTGCTGCGGCTATACGAATCCGACGAGCTCGATCACCCACACCAGGAGCAGTGGTACAATATTCATAAATGGCGCTTCTTCGACACCATGTTTGACACGGTGAAACACATTGAAGTTGTTCGGTAAGAATAATGGGTGACCATTGACCAAAGGACACTTACTCACTTTATTGGTGGTCAACAGTGATGAAGGCTCCAGCAAGGCTTCAGCGACGAGAAAAAACTTGGGTCACGTTGTCGGCGGCAAGGAACGTATAGTAGTCAAGAAACGCGGGCGTAAATGCGATATGATTGTGCGGCTACATGCAACAGACTATCAAATTGCTCTGGAATACGGTGCGGGTGAGAGCGGTCGCGTGTTCGATGGCCCTCATGGTACAAAATTGTTGACCGAAAGCGGTCTCAAACTTCCCAAAACGCTGGACAATCTTATTATCAACACTGACGTCGCACAAGACGCTATATACAACATGGAGACAATAGGATACGTTACTGCAGGTAAGACCTTTTTCACGTCTTCTAAGCGAATCTGAGCGTTGTTCAATTTTCAGGTCTGACTTGTTTTCTGTTGCGGTACGATATGCCCTCCATATATTGTGGCCGAGTAACCCGTTCCAGAATGCACTACTTTCCTATGGATATTTCTGGATTTGGGAAGCATGTGCTTCCCTGTATTATCATGGCATGGTCCGGAAAGCCGTAATCGAAAAAGTACTGGACATCATTGACAGACCTAGTGACCGAGAAGATTCCAGTTGGTTAGAGACCTGTTTGGTCCCCTCCTCCTCACCCAACTGTGTCATTCCTCGCTGCTCGACTTCTGAAGAAGCCAGACAGAGCAAGCAATAAAAATAGGATGCATGTACAAAGACACTCACCAATGACAAATTTTCGAAGATAAGGACGGCAATGCAAGTAGAGAAAAAGAGTAGGAAGCGGCGAGTAACATTGGCTGTAGCATTATTTGTTGGAAGCACTGTACTAGGTTGTCTAATTCGACTGACAGTGTAATCAAATCTATCTTGTGCTTTTCATGCAATGAGACGTTTCATTGGCTTGCAATATTCCTCCTTTATGGATCAATGAGTACTGCACCAGTCAGGTCTGACCGCATTGCCTAAGAATGCAAACAAAAGTGCACCAAATTCCTGCAAGAAAAGATCCTTCGTGTCAAGATGTGTCCAGAGTGCCTTCCACAGGGATGGAATGGCGGCACATCGACCGCCTTAGCCACGCAGAAGATACATACGAACCTCACGAAGACGACGACACATACCCTCGAATACCTTTGACTGAGTTCCTGGCTCAGGCAGAAAATCCAAGCGAAGACCCATGATGGCTCCTTTACTCTATACTTTTCTGCACAAATACCTTTTTACAGTTTTCCCCCAAGAGGGATTTTTCATCAGACCTATACACCAATTATCATATTTGATTGCCAGATGTGATCGCTCCCCCAAAGGGAATGGGTCCTAACACTTCACACATCTACAAAATAAAAACTTTTCACCTGGAATGGCGGCGCACGACATAGCCTTTGGCGGCGGTTGGCCTCCTGAGAACAAGCCAAAGATCCAAGCTGTTTCATTCCCCTTATTCTGCGCGTCAACACCGACGAACAATAAGACAGCTCCGGAGCCGGCAAAAGAAGGAAACCAAGAGGCAGTACCACCACATTCCATCTAGTAAAAGGAGCACAAGTAATACGAGCCACCTATCAGACAGCTGGCTCGGGCATTTTGCCTGTATAATGTCATAATATAGCCATATTGATTCTAATTTACTTCACCCAGTAACCATAGAATAGCCCGGTATGGTAATGAACTGTCAAAATTCCATCCCTACTGTTGGGAGGCATGGAAAATAGGAAAATCTTTCTTAAGCAAGTACTATTTTTATGTAGCTGTCAGTGCGTCCATGGAAACATTCGATGCTGACTATGTACTACGCGAGACTGCAGTGACAACTCTCAGCTTCGGTTTTGGTCTGAGCAGAGCCAATTACCAAACTCAGTCAATTGGTGCATGTGCTCTTTTTTTTTGCGGAATGAAGACGTGTGGCGCGAAACACGCCCCCGCTTCAGATGCCGAACTCCGTTAGGATCCGCGTCTTCAGCCCGTGGAGCGTTCTTTATTTTGGGAGCAGAAGTATCTGTGACAGTATGCGTTGGGACGACATTTGTTTGTCATAGTGACAAGTTATTCCATCGAGAGACAGAGTACGGCGCGCTTGAATAGCCTAAAGAGAAAATAAATACACTTTTCCAAAATAAGGTCATAGATGTTGGAGTTTTGAATTGATAGATCTTTTACGACGAATGATCGTGCGCGTTTCTTATCAGCGCGTTTTTTTGAGTTACTTCCGAACCCCATAATTTATAGTTAAAGTATTCATAATATACCCTCCAACATCCACCTCTTGACGGATCAAAAGTGTAAAAAAGTACCGAGCATAGTAAGCATATGACTAAGGTTTTGTGGTTGCGCCTCAATATTTAGGGCGGGAAATGAAACTTTTTTTCTGTGTACACGATGCAAAACAAAAGGGATAAACAAAAGAGGGAAAGGAAGTACTAGGGATGATGAAGAGCGGTTACAAGAAAAGTAATTTAGTTCTGGCCGGCGTTCTCAGGACGGAGCTGACGGACAGTCTTGCCAGCGCGCCAGATCTCAGACTCGCGGATCTCCTTGAGCTCCTCCTCGAGCTTCTCGCGGTAGTCGGGCTGCGAGTTGCGGTCCAGCGAGCGGGCAGTCTCGGAACCGTTGCGGACGGACTCGTAGAGCTGCTCAAAGACGGGCTTGGAGGCGTCGTGGAAGGGGCGCCACCAGTCAAGGGCACCACGCTGGGCGGTGGTGGAGCAGTTGGAGTACATCCAGTCCATACCACGCTCACCGATCAAGGGGTACAGCGACTGAGTAGCCTCCTCGACGGTCTCGTTGAAAGCCTCAGAGGGCGAGTGACCTACCCAGATTGTGCCGCATGAGCCACTGTTTCCTTTTTTTCTTTTTCTTGTTTATGTATAACTTACCGTTGGCACGGAGAACCTCGTACTGAGCCTGGAAGAGACCCTGGATGGCACCCATGAGGACACCACGCTCACCGAACAGATCGGAGTAGACCTCCTTCTCGAAAGTGGTCTCGTACATGTAGCCAGAGCCGATACCGATACCAAGGGCAATGGTGCGGTCGCGGGCCTTGCCAGAGGCATCCTGGTAGACGGCGAAGGACGAGTTGATACCACGGCCCTCCTGGAAGAGACGGCGGACGGTGAAGCCAGAGCCCTTGGGAGCGACAAGGATGACATCAACACCCTCGGGGGCCTTGATGTTGGTCTGGTCGTGGTAGACGATGGAGAAACCGTGCGAGAAGTAGAGGGTCTTGCCGGGGGTCATCAAGGGCTTCATCTGGGGCCAGATGTCCTTCTGGTACGCGTCAGACAAAAGGTTCATGACGACGGTACCCTTCTCGACGGCGTCGAGGACGGGGAAGAGGTTCTTGCCGGGAACCCAGCCCTCCTCAATAGCCTGCTGGTAGGTCTTGCCCTCACGCTGACCAATGATGACGTTGACACCGTTGTCGCGCAGGTTAAGAGCCTGACCGCGACCCTGGGGGCCGTAGCCGAGGACGGCGATTGTGTCATCCTTGAAGGTCTCGAGGAGCTTCTCACGGGGGACATCAGCACGCTCGTAGACGGTCTCCTCGGTGCCACCAAAGTTCAGGGTCTTGTAGCCACGGACTTGGGTGGGGACAGCCTGTCAGGAAACAAGGTGGATATGCGTGTCAGCCAACGCGTGTTCCGAGACCAAACAACAGAAACCTTAATAATTTTTCTACTTTACCTTAACGGCAGTCTGCATAGCAGACATGGCCAAGGGGCGGGAGACGGCAGCAGCCGCAACAGCGGGGCGGACAGCGATGGCGCGGCGCGAGGCGGCACGCAGAGCGGAGGCAAAGACGCGAGAGGCCATGGGTGTATGAAAGGGGAGAGAGAAGTAAAAGGTTGGAAAAAAAGTTGGGAAGGCGGAGGCTTTTAAGGCAGTTGTGACAAGCGTATAATGCGCTGATGGGCGGGGGTTCTATCTTATCAGCCAGCTTGGCTCTGATTGGTGTGAGTCATTTCGCATGCCAGTCTGGGCATCTTACTCTCACATGCTACTTTTTTCTGTTATCTGTGTCCCATTTGATCTTTTGGCAACACACTGATCTACCACGCGTGCCGTGTATTTTGACTTGGGGCGATTCTATTTGTTTTAATCCGTGGACGAGTTCATTTGAAACAAGATGATCGATTGGCTATAAAACTGGCCCTTTGAAATGGAAAACTGCAAGGAATAATCGACAACGGTAGAAGATCCGGGTGAGGGCACAGATCGGATTGACTATTGGCCCATTGGGTAAATGGGTATTGGGTGTCGTATTGACTCACCTTTACTTGAGTCGCCGACGCAAATATGATTCGTCCCACCTCATCCCAGCTCACCCTCTCTGCAAGCACTTTTCCGGTTTTTTTAAAGTCCAGCCACATCTTTTTTATTTTGCTGCCCTTCCACTTCCGTTCCACCTCTCTTTTCCCCTCCCCTCTCCAACCCACACAAGCCATGATCGCCGCCGCTGCATCAAGAGCTTCTTCTCGGCCTATGTTTGCCGCTCGTGGCAGACCTGCCTTTAACCGCATCGCCGCCTGTCTCATTCAAACCTCTCCAAAGTCGAAGGGTGCTGCTGCCGCTCAGTACGTTGTGCAAAGCCAAAAAAAATTTATGTACATGAAATTTGTAGAACTTACACGCTTATTTTTTTTATAAAATCACCATTACAGCGCTGCGCCTAGCACGGTGGAACGTACTGCTGTCCAGGCCAAGCCTGCGACGCGCAAGGTGCAGCCGCTCAAGTACAAGAAGCCTGCGCCGGCCATGGACGATTCGTTTGTTGGCATGTCCGGTGGCGAGATCTTCCATGAGATGATGCTCCGCCACAATGTCAAGCACGTCTTTGGCTACCCCGGCGGTGCCATTCTGCCCGTCTTTGATGCCATCCACGAGTCCAAGTACTTTCAGTTTATTCTGCCTCGCCACGAGCAGGGTGCCGGTCACATGGCTGAAGGTTACGCACGGGCCACGTAAGTTTTCACTCTTTTTTCTACTTTGTTTGTTATTCCTTCGAGCCCATAATTGACAATGCGTATGACAGGGGCAAGCCTGGTATCGTCCTTGTGACCTCAGGTCCTGGTGCCACCAACGTCGTCACCGCGATGGCGGATGCCATGGCTGACGGTACGCCCCTGGTGGTTTTCAGCGGTCAAGTGCCCACCTCTGCCATTGGCACCGATGCCTTCCAGGAAGCCGACGTGGTGGGTATCTCGCGTGGCTGCACCAAGTGGAATGTGATGGTCAAGAATATCGCCGAGCTGCCTCGCCGCATCAACGAGGCCTTCACCATCGCCACCTCCGGCCGCCCTGGTCCTGTCCTTGTCGATCTGCCCAAGGACGTCACCGCCGGCATCCTCCGCCGTCCCATTCCCGTCAACGCCTCGATCCCTGCCCGCCCGGCTGCCATTCCCAACACGGCCATCAGCGCATTCACCGAGGAGGCTGTCGCAGCCAAGCAGGACCCCCTCTTGCTGCGTGCAGCTGAGCTGATCAACATCGCCAAGCGCCCTGTTATCTACGCCGGTCAGGGCATCGTCGGCGATCCCGAGGGTCACACCATTCTCCGTAAGCTGGCTGAGATCGGCAACATCCCCGTGACCACCACCCTCTGCGGTCTGGGTGCCTTTGACGAGATGGACCCCAAGTCGCTGCACATGCTGGGCATGCACGGCTCCGCCTATGCTAACCTGGCCATGCAGCACGCCGATCTGATCATTGCGCTCGGTGCCCGTTTCGACGATCGTGTCACCGGCAGTCTCGATGCCTTTGCGCCCGAGGCCGTCAAGGCTGCGCGCGAGAACCGCGGTGGTATTCTCCACTTTGAGATCATGCCCAAGAACATCAACAAGGTCGTCGAGGCCACCGAGGCCATCGAGGGCGACGTTACCGAGAACCTGCGCCGCATGCTTCCCCACGTCCAAGGCTCGGAGCGCACCGAGTGGTTCGATCAGATCAACGAGTGGAAGGCCAAGTATCCCTTCCATTATGACCTGCCTGCCACCGACGATGACAAGCTGAAGCCCCAGCAGCTCATCGAGGAGCTGGACAGACAGACGCGTGATATCAAGGACAACGTGATCATCACCACCGGTGTCGGTCAGCACCAGATGTGGGCCGCGCAGCTCTACCGCTGGCGCCACCCTCGCACGCTCATCACTTCGGGCGGTCTGGGTACGATGGGTTTCGGTCTGCCGAGTGCGATTGGCGCCAAGGTGGCCAAGCCCGAGAAGATCGTGGTGGATATCGATGGCGACGCGTCTTTCTCCATGACGGCTATGGAGCTGGCGACCGCGGCCGAGTTCAACATTGGTGTCAAGGTGCTGCTTTTGAACAACTCTTTCCAGGGTATGGTCAAACAATGGCAGGAGCTCTTCTACGAGGAGCGTTATTCCTACACCCAGATGAAGAACCCCGATTTCTGCAAGCTTGCTGAGGCCATGGGTGTCAAGGCCATCCGCGTGACCAAGACCTCTGAGATTCCTGAGAAGATGGCAGAATTCCTGGCGCATGATGGCCCCGTCCTTCTGGACGCCGTGGTGTGCAAGAACGAGAAGCTGTATCCCATGGTGGCTGGTGGCAAGGCCCTGCATGACTTCATTGTCCACCCCAAACTGGCGGGCAACAAATAAGTCTTGTTTGCTGTCTATTATAAGCCATCCTTCTCTTCTCCGTCATCCTCTCTCTCTCTCCCTCCCTCTCCTCTTTCAATCCCTTTCCCTTACCTCTCCGAAGCGATAATCCCTTTTAAATGCACATCACCCCATCCTCATTACTCTGCAAAAGTTTAGTTCATTATGCATGTTACCTCATTTTATTTGTTATTTAAACAAGTATGTTTTGCCGCCGCATATGGGAGAAGGAGGAATTATTATATTTTGGCGCTGTATGGGCTGTTATCATCGTCGTCTTTCCTGATTGACCATGCCGAGCACGGTTACATGATAGGCACACTTTTTGTCAGGTCAGGTTGGGGGAAATCAAACAAGTTTATTGCGCTTTCTGCTTTTGTTGTTTGGCCTGTTGGCTTCTGCTGCCCCAGGTAGAGAGCCAGACGGCGCTAAAGACCAGGAAGCCAACGATCATGCTACCCACCGAAGCATAGTACGGGTAAGCGACAGACAGGTAGCGGGGATACTCGTTGTGTCGGAAAGGGCGAATGGCCACGACATCCTCAGCCAATAGGTACGTGAGACCGGGGCGTTTGTAGTTGACCTTGAAGGTAAAGACACCATAGACATCAGGCAGTTTGACGTGGGCAGTGAAACGGCCGTAGTGATGTTCAGGGCTTACAGGCACCTGCTTGAGCGTGGTGCGGATATACGGATCCAGCATGATGATCTCGAGCTGGATGTCATCCGCCTTGAAGGGGACCCACTTGTCGTCCTTGTACTCGGATACTTCGAGGATATAGACCTAGCCGATGGGTCAGCATCAAAACATCCTTTCGAGCTCCTCACGCTCTATTTACCATATCATCCTTAATACGATAGTGTTTGGGCTGCTCGGTCTCGTTGGCCTTGTGGTGGTGATGGCTGACGACCTTGAGAACGCCTTTCTCTTGGAAGGTCCACTTGGTCAGATCCTCCACGAAGGCGGCGTTGCTCGAGGTACGCGTGCTATCGTGAAAAATGAGTGGGTGGGTTCGTAGGGGGGGGGGCGCGCGTGCTACTCGAATTACCGCTTGGCAGATCCATTCGGACGCTTCTCCTCAAAAGAAGCCTCGGCGAAGTCATCTGAGAAAAGGGAGAGCGAGCCGGCAAAGGTAGCGCGTGCCGAGTTGCGGGTCTGCATAGCAGCGACGAGCTCAATCTGGTCAGTGCTCTCGTCTTTCTCGGGTTTGTCGGCGCTGGCGGCACCGGGCTCGGACAGCAGCAAGCGGTTCAGCATGGGCGACTTGCCGGTGTACAGAGCTACGCCGCTGTAGAGGACCGGGCTTGCCAAGGAGAGCATCGGTGTCTGGCTCGTGCGGATCGTGGTTTCGTCGCCATTGTATACCCGCGTACCAGCCGCGTCGAACTCGATATCAAACTCGCCCGCCAACTCACGCACGCCGTTGCTCGGGTTCTCGCCCGTGGCAACAAGCAAATTGCCACCATTACGGACGAACTTGACGAGTTCGACATTGCCGAACGCCTTGTGTTTGCTCAGTTCTACGCTCACGTATGAGAAAACACGCATACTCATTCGCGTCGGATGGTTGCTTTATCTCTCACCCTTGGACTCGGGAGCAAAGTGAATGATGTGGTCGTAAAGGAATTCGCCATAGCGCTGCAAGGCCGAAGCATCCTGCTCGTCCTCGGTTGCAAAGGTGATCTTGTATTCTCGGTCTAGCAAAGACAGGGTCAGGCATGACGCGTGTAAGGGAAAGCGTGGTCGTACCTTGCAGAGATTGCCAGAGATGGGAGTAGGTGTCTTTATTAGAAATGGAGTCGAGAAGAACCAGGACGCGGTTGCCACTGACAGACTTTGCGCATACGGTGGACAAGACTGCGGCCAGAATGACCAAGGCCCACAGTACCACTGGGTTCTTCATCTTTCAAGCGTTGTTGTAAGAAGGGTGCAACTTACACACCTCCAATGCATCGTGCCACGTCAAAAATGAATCGGCCGTTCAAATTGCAAATTTATACATCCTCGAGATGTCTGTATGCCAAGACGCTGACGCATGCTTGTGCTCTGTATTGATTAAATACTTTGATAGACGTATATTCCTGCTCTCTATGTACGGGTAGTTTGTGGTATCGAGTGCTCTACTGCTTTTCTGGATCACTGATCTTGTTGCTCAACCGATCGCGGCTCCAACCCTTCGTCTTCACTAGGTACGAGCTGCCTTTCGGCATAGGCTGCGTTCTCATCAACGTCAGACAGCGTGGCCATATTAACAGCAAAGAAACCGCCGACAACGAGGATGGCTCCAAACGCATAATTCAGACCAGGAACAATGTGTTTGAAGATGACGTCGCCGACGAGGGCAAGCGGAATCTACAGCGCTCTATCAGTTTTACTCTTCTAGAGATGGACGAACTACTTACGGTAAGAGAAATACCAAGCGTCACCACCAAGGGCGAGGTCATGAGCATGGCGAGCAACCACAAGTAATCCGATCTAATGAAAGCACCTGTGAATCCAGGATCGTTCGTGCTTTGTATCCCACTTACAAGAAGGTACCGATAAAGGCATTCAGAAGCATGGTCACCCACAAGAGGCCGCCGTGGGGAAGGCTGAAAGGCTCCAGGCCGGTAAAATGCAGGACGATGAAGAAAGGCCAAAGCAAGAGCAAATTAAAGGCGCCGACGAAGCCAAAGAAGAGGGGCATGTTGATACGCGATTCGTCCCCAATGCGCAGTTTGAGCAATGTTGTGTAGCATCCATAGCAGATGGCGCCGGCCAATGCAAGCGCGTCACCGAGTAGAGGCGCGGGGGCCTCCTCGTTCACGCCAGGCCCTGACCCTGCATTTGGGTCCGGCTGCTCGGATGCCATCTGGTCCGACCACGAGACGAAGATGACGCCGATAAAGCTGCAACAAGACCGAATGAATGGGCCTGAACCACGGCACTGGGTTCTTTTTTTTTTTTTTTCTTTCTTACCTGACGCCTACAGCAATCACGCGCACCACCGAAAACCGCTCAACGCCGAACAGGGAGCCAATAGCCAAGGTAAATAGGCCTGTGCGTAGGGATCAGTGAATGAGTCATAGTGTATGTCTTGATTCTCTCGTCTGAGTTACCCGACGTGGAGGACAGGATGGTGCTGCTCCCTACGGTGGTGTAGGCCAAGCTTGCGTTGGTGGTGTAATTGGCGATGAACCAGACGATGCAGAATATTAGACTGAGGCGTATGGTCTCGCGTGTGTTGAGCTTGTCCTCGGGTTCGGGGGCAGATGTATCCGGCTGCGGAAGATGCGATAATATGCGAAATAACGTCAGCCGATCCATTCTTTCGCCATCGCTCCCCACCCCCCACCGCCCCCAAAAAAACACACAACTGGACTCACCTCCTCCACGGAGCGGACGGTGTCTTCGTCGTATCGGCTTGAGGAAGAGTCCATATTGAGTCTGTGCAAATGAATGATTATAAGCAAACATAGCTTGAGGTACACAGGGGAAGGGCAATAGGAACCCACTTTGCATACTCTTCGGGCGAAAAGTGTTTCTTTCGTCGGAAAAGAAGGGGTATAAGGTAGAGCGAAAAGGTGGCGGTGTTGAGGTACGTGATCATGAACGGCTTGTTGAAGTTTTGCTCGCCAAAGATACTCTGTCAAGATCGTCAGCTCTTCCTGCGCCCTCTCCTTTGTTTTGTCCGCATGCAATCCACCATGAGCTTTCTTACATTCATGGCAAAGGAGGACGAGACCCAGATAAAGACCACACCAATGAGGGCACAGACGCCCCCAAAGTAGCGTCGTCGTGGTTGGCTGACGGCATCGGTCATCGCACCACCATGAACCTCAAAGGAAAGGAAAACGAAAAAAAAAAAAGGAGATAATCGGTTCAAACTCTGCTGCTGATAACGTTATAGAGTTTGGAAAAATGCAGACTGTCATGAGGGTTCACAGTATCTTTTTCGCTTTCCAGTACCAATGCAGCTTGAGATACATCCTTGTACCAGCTACTTCATTATCTTGCTATCGTTCAAAGCAGATCTGTTGTAAATTTTTGTTCTCATTGTCCATAGATACAGCCAGTGAAGAGACATCTATGCGGAGTCCATCTGATTGCCTTATTCATACGAGAGACGTGCGACACAAGTTTCAGGCACATGATATGACGCCAATATGCACAGGCATTGCTATGTTAACAGGCTGCTATCGCATCGTCCATTGTATATAGTGATGTTCGCTGCCAAGAATGGTTCTTGTACAAGATACAAAATGAGTAGTTCTCTTTCTCTTCTTTAGCCGGCTAAGCGTACCGTTACCTTTTTTCTTTGTAGCGGTCATCATTCCTATGGAAGATGCATAGATATGAAAGACGTGCGACAGCCTCCCTCTGTTTGCTTCGGGAAACATAATCGATGGCCTGTGGTCTACATGATCCGAACAATAGAAGCAAAAACAACTCAACCAGAATGATTCGCGCGCAGGTCAAAAATGCCCGCGCGTATCCTAAAAAAATCCACTCACTTTTTTTCCTTCATTCGACTTTGGACGCCATGGTCAAGGAATACAGCCATGAAGAATTAGAACGCATGCGCATCGCCATGCAAGGCGAGTCTGCGTGGGACAAAATGAAGCGCAAGTCCAAGGAAGAACCCCTGGTGCCAGCTGGTAAGAACCACGAAATGGCCACCCTCCCACCTTCACTTCAATGGACGACGCTCATTCACGTCATGGCTATGAACAGGTGTGGCCCTGACCTGCTTTGCTTTGGCGGCTGCGACGATCGGCGTGAAAACGGGCAACAAACGCTATGCTAACAACATGTTCCGTCTTCGAGGTATGACACGCTTGAATTTCTGCTGTATTTCTGCTGTGTTCCCGTATTCAGCCTAACAACCCCTGTACTCCAGTGGCTGCTCAGGGCTTCACAGTCGTTGCTATGGTGGGCGGTTCGCTCTGGTACACTTACAAAGAGCAGCAGGAAAAGAAGCAGCAACAGGCGCTCGAGTCGAACGCTGTTCCTGCTACGCCCGTCTCCATTCCTGACAACACCAGCACCAGCAACACCAACACCAACACCAACACCGCCACCGACAGCGAGTCATCATCCTAAACAATAGATACCGGTTTTCTTTCGTCTTTTTCTTTGTTTTCCTTGTGTATCTGTGTCAGACGCCTGCATCACTATCGATATGTAACCACACTCGGCAATGGCTACTGCTGACGAGCTTCTTGAACTGCACATACATACACACTCATCGATGTAATGTCTACTCTTGCATGTACTCTCATCATCGCGTCACTTGCGTAACATTACCGTGTAGCATACTTGATTGGCACTCAGGGTTTCGATAGTATAGAATGGTCATTTCACATAAAATTGCTGTGCATGTGTGTGTGTGTGTGTTTTTTTTTTCGCCGTTTGTGATAGTTTGATGTTTGGGCCAACCGGCGTAAATATTTCTTCCGTATTAGGATCTGATATATCAAGCACTGTATAAAATGAGGACGGCAAGTGAACGTTCATCTATGTGACGCTTAAAAAAAGATGAAAATAAATGAGCAGTGAATGTCTGTACGTACATACGCATTTAATGGGCTAGTTCCTCATGGTAAGGTTTTGTTATACGTATGCCAAAGAAAAGCGCGAAAGACTGATCTTTTGCTCATGGATATGTGCAATGTGCACTTATGTCTGCTTGACTGGATACGAGCCTCGCCACATGATGAAGACACCATCAGGCAAACTCTCCGTGCGCTGCAAAAGGTAAAGTTGAATTAGGAGAATAAACCCTCTTTGGTTTCCCGTCGTTCACATCATCTCCTTCATGTGCCTTTGTGGCGACCATCTCATTATCATCCAATAAAGGTGTGTAACGATCCATGCATTTACAATGAAAAGGGAAAAAGGAAAACGAATGTATACTGTACAGATAAGACCAAAGGGGGACCGAGAGACTAGGGGTTTATTGCGTCGAGAAGAATTTTTCGACCCAAGATATCAGGAAGGCATCCAGCGACGCGTTGCCATTCGTTCCACAGTGAGAAAGCTGATCCGGTAATCCAGTGTTTCTTATGTGTGGTTGCTTGCTTATCTTGTGTGAAATCTCGGCACTGGGTCCATGATTGCTCGTGCTGCGACCGCATGTAGAACTGAGGCTCGCTCTGGTCTTGGAATTCAAAGGCAAGACGCGCGTGATCACCAAATTCGGACCAGACGACGCGTTCCACCTGGGTGGCATCCATCACCATCTTGAAGGCGTTGTTGCCGTCCTGAAGGGTCCAGACCAGCTGGTGTTGCTCTAAATCGCAAAGGCAGCTCATATCGTGCGGGGGATCTAGCACGACACGTTTCCAGGAACCGATTTGGAGCGTCTCTGCCGAAAATCGCTGCTGCTGCGGTGAATTCTGTGGCTGCTGTTGCTGTTGCTGCTGCTGCTGGAGCCAGAAACGTGTCTCGTCGTCCATTGGACCCATTAAAAAGGGCGATGCCTCCATCACGTGCGAAAGGTCCGACGGACCCGGTGTATCGAAGAACCAGAGTGAGGCAGGGCTTTCAAGAGGCATGGTGGCGCCACGCTGATGATTTCGAGATACGTTGGTGCCGAGCAGCTCGTCGATAGCACGTTGGTTGCAATCCGCCATCGTCGGATGCTGCTGGTGCTGTTGCTGTTGATCTGAAGGAGGGTGCATTAGGTCGGGTGCCACAGGGCTCGTGGGGGTCAGGGTCGTGGTCGGGGATAGGGCCCGACGCGGCATGCCTGTGTTGCTGGCGGTAGGATAGGGCCCAACAGTATGGGCCCGGTGGTGGCGGACAGCAATCTTGCGCTGATAGCTATGCTGAAAGGGCGTTCCGTCTGTGATGGAGAGAGGCGGGGTCATGTGCGCTACATCAGCCGGGATACGAGGCGTAGACGTGCTAATAGAGAGCGGTGGAGGAGGTGGTGGAGGCGGAAGGCCCACAAGGCTGTTGCTAGATGGCCGATACGAAGAAGGCGGTTGGGGTACCACTGTCCCGGGCGGCACACAGCGCTGCAAGGCGGACCAATTGGGCCCATGCTGCTGCTGCTGGTTGAAATAAAAGTAATAATAGTAATAGTACATCTGCGGGTTGTAAGCCGCAGCTGCCTCGGGTGGAATGTGTTGCTGATTCTGCTGCAAAGCAGCCGCCTGACAAGCGGCAGCCGCAGCTGTGGCAGCGTACTGCTGCATACGCAGCGTGCGATCTTGTGCCATGGACGACCGTTTGGCGAGGTTCTTTTCTTTGGCTCGACGGTTCTGAAACCAGATCTGGATCGAACGCTCGGTCATCCCTAACTGCTTGGAGAGCTGCTCGCGGACCCTTCCGTTAGGAGATGGGTTGGCTGAGAATGTTTTCTCTAGAACGGACAGCTGTTCAGGCGTTGTACGGGTCCGTTTTCGTGCTGCTTGTTGTTGTGCTGTCGCGGTGGTAGAGGCGGTCGTGGAGGAGGTTGCAGGTGCCGAAGATGTAGATCCGGAACTGGTTCTCGAGGAGGGGACAGGAGGATGAAGGGGAGGTGCTGGGATATTGCTGACGGGCGTCATAGTCGATGAGGTAGTGTGGGTAGGCCCTGTCTGGTAAGGGATGTCTGTCACTATGGATGTGGATGCGGAATGATGGGATGCAAAGAGTTCATTGATTTCTGCCGTGGTTAGACTCGCGTTGTTGTTGCTGGCCTTCGCAGTGGGTGTGGCCGGATGAGATGCCATGGCAGATAAGCCTGCAGTCGTCGCATTGGTGGCTGTGGTGGCTGCCATGTGTTAGATAAGTATATGAGTATAAAGATGAAGGAGTGGAAAGGGGGGAATATTGTTGTCGCAAAAGAGCTAGTGGAAAAAAGGGAAAGAAGAGGTTTATGTGTGTTTAAAAGATCAGAACATGGTGGAAAGGGCGTGTCCACGGCAAACAGCTTTTTGTGGATAATATGTGAAGAAAGGTGGCACAACGTTCGCGGGCGCAATAATCGCACGAGAAATAAGCGGCGATCCACGACATGTACATTTGTGTGATGCTGTTAATTGACAGATACCGAAACAAGCAGCCCACCTGAAAGCAGAGCGGCAGAACCTCTTGACTTTTTTGGCGCGTCTTGCAGGTATTCATGGTCATCCGCTCGGACCCCACTGTGCGTCATCGTCCGTCTCCTCTTCACATCTTCTTCTTTTGGCCAACCCTCCTTAATCCTGCTGATCAACCAAAATTTCCAAGCACTCGGGCTCATTTCCCACATTTACGCGTGTCCTTGTCTCCTCACTCTGATGAGGTTTTTTTTACCGTGCCTGTATCTTGTTACCTTTTTCTTTCGCCGATCTTGCCTCGTGCGCAAGCGGCGCTTTCATTCAGCAGCGCACGCGGCACAAAGGTCCGTACAAAAGTATACTTTACCATTGTCCATGACACCTACTTCTCTTCTTTGTTTACCGTTTGTGACCAGCTTGTTCTTTTTAGAAACTTGACTGGTCTGCCTTTTTCCTTTTGCTTTTTTTCCTTTCTCAACTACCCTGATCGGTCGTCGAACCCTATACAAATAAGGTAGCCGACCTTGTTGTTGCTTTTGTGGGTTTCCGTCGTACACAATGTCGATAATACATTTCGTTCCACACGGATGTCTCGACCGGGCCGTTTTCAATGCGCGCTGGACCCTCTCCGATCTGCGTTCAGCGCACTAAGTGTGATACTGCATACATACAAGACTATCCCCACCGGCCTGAACAAAAAGAGGAATTCGTGTCTGTAGCTGTCGGGCTGGGATACTTGCGCACATATGCGTGGCTTACGTACGAATTTGCGCGCGCATTTCCCCCTCCGTATAACCGCGACAGAATCTTTTCTTGACAGGTGGCAAAAAAAAAAAAACGTGGCATTTTTCAGGGGTAAGAACCCACGCAAAGCAAAACTCAAACTACCTCGCGTGTTGCTTTCGCCGAACCGACAAAAACCATTTATCCGGATGCAGCTTTTGCAATTTCAACTTGAATAAAAAAATAAACTACTGGATATAGGTAGGTATAATAGAGAAGTGGTGCGGGTGGGCTTTTTCTCGAGTTATTTTTCTGTGCAGTCGATGAAGTTCATCCATAGTGGGTATCGTTCATAAACGATCCGTTCCACGTTCGTATCATCGATCTGCTTCGGTATCTGCAATATTCTTCCTGTCGCGTTCGCGCCGTTCACGGAAGCTCCGCGTACTTTGTTTCTTCCGCACTCCCTGCAGCGACATGGCATATTCTTCGCTCAGACTTCCCGCGGAATTTGGCACTTCATCCTGGAGGTGCTGCTGTTGGATAGCACGAAGCATGCCCAGACTGCGTCGCTTCCAAGGCACGTCGTCAAACTCGTGGTTACCCACACGCGAAGCAATGTTACTCGTCGATCTTGACTTGTTCGGCCCACGCCAGGCGTCCTCGGCTAGAACGGTGCGCACACGAAGTTCCTGAGGAGAAACAGGCGAGGTAGCAGGGTCATTGATGCCTTTTTCTTGGGGTTCGTCGTCTTGCCAATTCGATCCCGACATGGTGGTGATACGCTTGACGGGTAAAAGATCGCCTTGTTCTGCACCTTCAAATGCAGGCTTGACCCATTCAGGGGGATCCCCGACTGTCATCTTGACTGGGTCTTTGAATCCTTCGTACTTTTCAAAAACGGTATAGTCGAATGGGCTGAATTTTTCCTCAATGAACTGCAAGTCCCGCTCGCGTTTCGCAGCATCCTCGACCTTGGGGCGGTTGGCTCGTTTGCGTGCTTGCATGGTGGAGGAGCTGTCGCCCATGATGAGTTCCTCCAAGTCGTACGTTGGGTCAAAATTGTTTTGCTCGGAGGACGGCTGGAAAGGTGGCATCAGCGTCTTGGACTCAAGCCGTCGCCAGTCCACTGAACGAAAGAATGGATGTCGTACAAGCGCCACCCAACCTTCCTGGGTCTGGCCAAGGCGTTTTGAAGGGTTCATTTCGAGAAACTGCGCCATGCATTGAGAAACAAAAAATCAGAGCACGAGGACATGTTTAGCTTACGCCTTGAATCACCGAGAGGCATTCTCCAGAAACTGGGGTCCCGTTGGTTGGATACTGCACGATACCCCTTCGCACGGATGCCCGCAATTCGTCGTTTGTAGCACCTTCAAAGGGTCGCTGGACACAAGTGATTTAGATTCCACGTGGATTTGTGCGTGGCAAACTTACCCTCCGATAGACACACTCATACAGTGTGACGCCGAGCGACCACCAATCGACTGCTTCATTGTACCCGCCGCCTTTGTGTATTTCAGGTGCTAAAATAGAAAATGAGCAAAAGAAGGAATCGAGCTCGTTGACATACCCATATAGTAACCTGTGCCAGAATTCGAGGTAAGGGTCCTGCGGCTATGGAGATAGGTGGCCACGTTGAAGTCGGTTACATGGACGTGCCCCCGATCGTCGAGGAGGATATTTTGGGGTTTGATATCTCTACAGTGAACGCGTCAAGTTCATGCCAGCCAAACGAGGGGTGGTGAGCTTACCTGTGAACGACGCGTTGGTAGTGGAGGTATTTGATAGCGGATGAGAGCTCAGCAAACCAGAATTTCAAGACGTCTTCACTGAATGATTGTCGGCAGATGTGATAATGCAGATCGCCGCCTAACCTGATCGTATTGGTTAAGAAAATAGGATAAAGGCATACAACCATGGTTGGACATGCTTACATGAGATCTGTGACCATGTACATGTGCTCACTGTCTTGGAAGGCGAAGCGTAGCCGACATAGAAAAGGATGGTCGAGTTGCTCGAGGATAGCACGTTCGCGGATGATATTGCGGACGGCATCGATCCGGATGCATTCTTCCTTGTTGATATATTTCAACGCATACAGCTGGCGTGACTCGCGGTGTTCCACTATCCGCACCTAGATAAACTTGACTCTAGTTAAAGAAGACAGACTCGCCATGGATAGCACCTCACCTTGCCAAACGCACCACGGCCCACGATGCGCATGAGCTTGAATTGCGAAAGCGTCACTTTATTGTGCACTGCGTGAATGCGGGATCGCGACATGCCCATGAATAAAGCCTACCTTTGCCGTCGCATTCGTTGTTGCCTGCCGCGTTGCCCCCCAAGGCAGAGGCGATGAATTCCGAGATGAACCGAATGGTGGGCAGTAGAAAAAGGCTCAGGGGAAAAGAAAGAACGAAGACACCCCCAAAACTCAGACTCACTTTCTCTCTATTTTTGTTGTCTTGTGTTTTTCGTCCCGTTTGACATGTTGCCGAGAACGATTGTGAATCCGACTCGAGTGCGTCTTTTCACCCGCGCTTTTGCCACACGCGAAGCACCCACTGTGCTCGGTGCTCGCGAGCCTCCGATGGTCGATAAGACTGGGTGGCTCCAGCGCAAAAAGCAGAAACTACGAGATCTCACCGATTACGACAAGGCCTTTGCTGCTCATGCTGCCGAGCGCCGTCACTTGTAAGAAGCCCTATTCATGCGAAACGTGCTTCTGATGTGATATGGTTGGGGGATGCAGGGTCGAAGAGGCTACCAAATCTTATTTTGCGGACGTGCATGGTAACCCGTCTATTGAAATTCGTCATTTTCGACGTCAGGAGTAACGTCTGTGTCTTTAGAAATGCGAAAACACGGTGGAAAAATGTACCAAGCATCCAACAAGCTCATGAAGCCAGAGGTATTGTCTCTGCTATTGTCACCCCCAAGACCCTGCCCTGATTTGTACGATCTACAATCTAGAAAACGGGCTACATGCCCGACTTTGAAGGCCTCAACCTGTCAAAGGAAAAACTTCACACGACCGATTTGCTGCGTGGAAAAGTATCACTCATGAGCTTCGTCTATGCCAAATATGGCGAGGTATATTGTTTTGGAGTGCCCACCTTGTGCAATGCTCATATGTGTGATCTAGCCGCAAGTCAAGACCTTCATTGACCCTTTCTTGGAGCGCTTTGGCAAATCTGAAACTATCCAGCTCGTCGAGGTTCGTCTTACATTAGTTCACCGCCCAGCGCCATAATCGAGAACACCGCATGTAGGTCAACGTCCAGGAAAATGTCATGAAGCAATGGCTGCTACGCGCCTTTGCTAGCAGTATCCGGAAGAACTTGGCTGAAGACCGTCGGGTAATGAACTTGCGCGAGTTGCATAAAGGCAGAAGGAATCTAATCTCATACGCTCCTCAGGATAATTACGTGCTTCTTTTGCAAGATATTTCTCGGACTCGCAAAATGCTGGACATGACGAACCAATATATCGGCTATGTCTACCTTGTCGATGAAAATTGCAAGATTCGATGGACTGCTCACGGTGAAGCTACACCGGAAGAAATCGCAAACATGCTGGCCATGACCAAGTATTTGGATGAACAAAGACAAAAGACGCCTGCACCAAGTCAATAATAAAGAGTGTAGAGCAATAAAAAAAAACAATTTATAGCGATGCCATTAACCCCATAAAGTGCCTAGTGCTTTTCTTTTATGACTGTGCAGTATGTACAGTATTTTACGTGCGACGACATATTTCACCGAAAACAAGAAAAGCATGACGAGAAGATCAATGTGATGGTACTCGTATCAACTTAGTGATGAGTTTATATGCATCTAACACTTTTTCGCTTATGGAAGCATTATACATGAGCTTCCCCTTCCGTCCCTCGCAGCTACAAAGCAGTAAATTATACATTCGTAATCAAAGAAACATTTTCGTTAGATACACTGTACTCGGTATCAAATTCACTTTTTGCCAGTAAGTTCAAAAGAGTTCATGATATCTGGGGCCTTAGCCCCAGCTCGCCTTGGCTCGGACAGGAGAGGTCCCAAGAACGAGTGTAGGCTGTGATGACCCACAGCTGCAGGCGAAGGGGGTCAGCCGCGAAAGACGCAGTTTGGAGGGTCACGAATGACCGCAGCAAAGCGATCGCAAAGATGGCTGTCTTATGGAAACATATCATCCCTCAGAGACATGTGCCTTGCGCCAAATGTCTGCCCCCACGCCCATCGGTAAGTGGGGATTCTCAGCATCACTCCAAGGGACAGCAACATCACTCGAAGGAACCACTGCATCATTCGAAGGAACCACTGCATCATTCGAAGGGACCACTGCATCATTCGAAGGAACCACTGCATCACTCCAAGGAACCTCAGCATCACTCGAAGGAACCACTGCATCACTCCAAATGATCCCAGCATTGTTTCACTTCAAGGGTGCTTATGGTTGATAAATGAAACTGTGACGCAAATTTCCATTTTGCTGCACAGCCACAGGCGAGGCAGTGGTCAACGCGCCGTGAGCGTATATGAACGACCCCGGCTCCGGCAGCTTATACATGTAAAAAAAAAAAGTGAAGGGTAGTCCACGAGAACATATTTCGAAAGGAAATTTCGTAGACTAGTTAGAGTCTCGCATTTAAAAACAATACAAAGTGTTGCGAAACGCAGAGGGCTGTTTGATTATTATTATGAGGATGCGTCTAATTACATGGTGCTTTACTTGGAAGACAGTTGGTCGACTTTTTGAACGAGTTCTACAATCTGATTCCGATACATTTCCTTAACGTCTGCAATATCGGCTTTCAGCTCTTCGACCTGCTCCGTACGTTCACCAAGCATTTCGAGGGAAGCATGGTATCTTATGAAGGAACTGCATGAGACGAAACCATCCTATATATCACCTTTTGGCTTACCTCTCCGTGAGCTCTTTGATCTGCACTTCTAATTCCTGTCGTCTTCGATCTTCCTTCCGTCTGCAGGACGAGATTAATATGCAAAGCATTTTTCCTTACGGTAGTGGGCTTACAATTTTTCGACTTGCATGGTCAGCTCCAGTACTTCTTCAGAAAGCTCGTCTAAAATCGTGTTTGAGTTATACGGGAGCGAGTTATAATGGCAGGACATACCCCGGGACTGATTTGCACTTTGGAGCTGGGTCTGGTAGAAGCTCAGCTGGTTCTCGAGTTGGCGGATATTATTAGGTCGATCTGGTCTAGGCGTCATGATGGGCCGGGCCATGTCGTGACTTGACCGTGGGCTTACAGTCGGGCTACCCGATTGCTGTCGAGCTGTGAGTAAATCGTTCACCAGACATTTACCGCACTTACCGAGACGCGTGACAATGGAGATCCGGTTGTACTGCTCGTACTGGATCCGTCGTTGTCATCGCTCTTGGGGTTTGGACTATTGTGTCGCTCCCAGAGCTTCTTTTCTTCTTGGAGCCGCTCTTTCATTAGCTTTTGGTATCGTGATTTGATCGTCTCTTCCATGGTATTCTCTTGTGCCTTGCGTGCCTCCAGTTCCTGTCGCAGTTCCTCAATCTCCTTCTCCTGCCGTAAAATTGTCGCTTGATCCGCGTCTCTCTGAGTCTTGAGAGCAGCTCCCTCCTTTTGCTCATTCGTGAGATCGCGTTCAATTTGTTCCACACGAGCATTCTGTATATCATCATGAGTGACCATTTGTTATCAGAGCCTATCCTTGCACTTGCCATCTCGGATACGGTGTTGCTCATATCTTGCAGTTTCTCGTTCAGGATATCTTTTTCACTCTCAGCAGAATGGAGCCGAAGAATGATACTGTCACAGCGTGTTAAATACAGCCGAGCGTGGAAATCGCTCTTACCTCTGCTCGTTCTGATCCCGGGTTTTGATCGCAATGGAGTGCTGTGTTTGCAGAGCCTCAATTTGTTGTAAGAGAGGAGCAGTGGCTTCTTCTACATGGCTGTGGATATCGTCAGCCGAAGTATTGAAGGCGCGCAGATTTTGTTGAAGATCCTAGGTAGGAATAAGTAACCATCCTTGCCTCGCACGAAAATCTATACTTACTGATATCTCCCTTCGGAGATCATCTTCACGAGCGCCGGCTTGTTCTTGCGAGTCCTGAATAGCTTTTTGCAATTCCCGGATCTGACCCTCTGAGTGAGTCAGGCAGCTCATGTACCTTTGCGCGGCTTACCTCTTCCCGAAGCCTACTTTCTGATATGTCTGAATCTTCCTGTGCCTTGAACAGATCCAACCGAAGTCTTTCGCTTGTTTGCCGCTATTGCCGCCATCAGCCAGATTGCGTACTATACCTTGGAGTTTACCTCTTTTTCGAGCATGGCTGCGTTTGCTTCGTTTGATTCTGTCCGTGCTCGTTCTCGCTCATCATCGAGACTAGCCAGTGCGTCTTTCAGGGATCCCTCTGTGTTGCGTAGCTTTTCTTTCAGGCTCCTGATTTCTGTTTCGAGCTTGTTGATATGTTTGGTTTGCCTCTCAGTCATGTCACTGAGTACTTTGACAGACTCTGTTCATTTCTGTCAGTTCCACTTTCGTCTTAAACACATTCATGGTACCTTGCAGCCGTTTTTCAGACTCTGTCAGACGGATGCCCTTCGCGTTTGCTTCCACAAGGTCAGAGGACGTCTTCTCGATCTTTTTTTGTAATTCAGCAATGCTCTTCTCAACCTCTTGCTTCTCGCCTCGCAGCTTCTTGATAATGGACGAATGCTTCAATTCTGTCTTGGATAGCTTTTCTCCTACAAACAGCAGTTGAGGGCGCTATTCTTTTTTGCAATGCGTAGATTACCTTCTTCCATGAGTCCTTGCACCTGCTCTGCTTTTTGGGCGAGCTGATTCCGAAGATCGTCGATCTGGGTCTCGAGTCGCTTGACCGCCTTTGGATCGCCCCCTCCACTAGAGAGTCGTGCTTGCAATTCTTGCAATTTTTGTTTCGTCGCGTTCTTTTCTTGGAGACTCTTGTCCGCATCTTCTTGAAGGGAATGGATCTGGTCGTGGAGCTTTGCGATGGTTTGCATGGCCTGGAAAAGTTGGGTTTCGCGCTGCTGCAAGATCGGATCCTTGTCATTTTTTGCGCCAGCGTCGATGGCCTTGGCGACTTCATCCATGTCCCCTACGCCGCTGTCCCGCGCTGGATCTTTTTCGTCGGCGTTCTCCTCATTTTTTTTCTTTTCTTTCTCTTCTTTTGCTTTGATAGGTGAGGGTGCATTGGCATCTGCTTCCGGAGCACCTTCGCTTTGGTTTATATCCGACTGAATGGCGTCTTCTGCATCGCTTGCTCCCGTAGTCTCGGTCGTTCCCGTCATTTCGGCTTCCTTCCCTTTTTGAGAGTCCTCTTCTTGCTTCTCCAACATAGCCACAGCACCCTCCACCACCAGCTCGTCCGGCCCCTCGGCCGGTTCGCCTTTCTCTTTCTCGTCGCCCGCGTTTGATGTGCCGTCACTTTCGTGCTTTGTGGATTCGAGTGACTGACCAGCAGCTGAGGGTGAGTCAGGGTTAGACTCGTTGAGAGCAGGTTTCTGCTGTTGCTGCTGTTGTGACTGAGCAGTGGCGGACGTGGCTGTGGTTTTGGTGGAGGAGACCGAAGAGGTGCGCGATATTGGTTTTTGGCGTTTCTTTTCCATGGCAGCCGCCAGACGAGCGGAAAGATCAGGTGATGAAGTATTAGAAGACGAGGGCTGAGGAGGAGGCGTCGCTGTCGCGCGTGGCTGCTTCGGTGAAGCAGGTTTCGGTGAGGCTGGTTTAGACTGGTGCGTCTTAGGCGACGACGGTATAGATGTAGTTCTGGGGCTTTCTGCCTGCTGATAGGGCTGGTGCTGCTGTTGTTGCTTTTTGGGACGTTGAATGGTGGTGACCATGCCGGTGATGGGGTCCATGTATGTCTCTGTTTCAGGATCGTCGTCTTGACCTTTATTTTGAGCGAGTGAGCTTCGTCTCCAAACGTTCAATTAGCGGGCAGGACATACCTTGCTGTCGATTGCTCTGGTCCGGAGACGAGTTTCCGTTGGCATTTTGTTGTTCAAGTAAGGTATCAAAGGTGGTCTCGACGTTGGAGATGGCCTGCTTCAAGAGACCGCCCCACCGAGCCGTGTTCTCATTGGATCCAAAAAAGCCGCTCATGGGTTCGGGGATATTCGAGGGAGGCAGGTGCGTCAGCTACGGCAGGGGAAATGCGCGGAGGATAATGGACGATGTTGGGCTTAACAGAAAGAGGGGCAAAGGAGAAGAAGTGTAGCACAGCGCGAGTCGGCAGGGCTGAGCTTTTGGATAATGCATTTTCCTGGAAATCCCGTTTTGAAACAATGCACATGTTTTTCTTACTGTCTCTGCATATCACTGTAAATGCACCTCACGTATGTAGTAAGAGATGCTGATATGCACGAGTGGATAGAGCTCACTTACTGATGATTCTCTGCAAGGGCATTTTCACCAGACCTAGCAAAGGACGAATACGTCTGTCTTAAGCAGTGACTATAACAATGTATCCAGCAAACCATGTATCCCACGTCATAGAGTCAGAGGAAAGCTCTCTATATATAAGCATAAAAGCATGCTCCTTTACATATAGAATAGCCGTTTCATTACTCTGGATTCAATGTTCACTGTACTTCTACCATGGAGCAATGCACGTGTCCTTATGATTTGACAGGTGGGATGTGTCGAGAGCGGGTAAATAAACGTCCCTTTTTCTGTTGGTAAATGATACGGCCACCTCCTTCTCTACTCTCCAACTATATAAGAATCAATTTGCTCCACAGCCTCTGTCGCAGCCTAAATAGGATGATTCTCTATGCTGTACGCTGACCACAGCAACTCGTATGCATATAGCTCAGGCACCTTGTGTATTATGTTTTTTTAGCGTCATTATCATTGTTTTTGACAAGAGTTAAGTAAAAGATCTTCCGGTATGGCAATACGCGCCAATACGCGTCATAGCTAAGAAGTCGCGAAGAAAATAGCAAGAGAGGTACGGGCATTGTGTCCGTAGAACGACAGATACTTCTTTTAGCGCGTCTTGAGACCGATCCGTGGCCGTTGTGGAATAGGATTATCTGTTTGTAGTTGTGCTCTTGATGAGTGAGCCGTCATCATGACTTTTTGTGATTTGGATGTACGGTTGTTCCCACATACAATACACATGATCAAATGCCTTCAGACGCAAATCAATCCCCAGGGAGAGCTATGCATACGAGTTGCTTTGGTCGGCATACAGCACAGAGAATCATCCTACTTAGGCTGTGGTTCAGACCGATTCTTATATAGTTTAGTTGGAGAGTGGGGGGGGGGTTGGTCAAAGCATTTACCTTTTCTCTTTGATGTGTGTATCTTCCCTTCCTCGTCCCTGCCTCTTCTTATTCCTTCCCCTTCCCCCATCCGGTCCTCCTTCTATGTATTTACAGAAGTGTGTCTCTTTGTGTCCCGAGGTCGTAAACATGTAGAAAGGTACATCAAAAGTAAGCTGTGCTATGTCAAAGTAGAGTGTTCTCCATTAACAGAATAGGGAATAACGTGCTTGATTTTTATATATTGCATACGTCCTTGTATATATATTGAAATAAACATGTACAATTTTGCATCACTGGTTCCATTACAAGAGTTGCGACATCGTATATGTATTATATGCATATGCCCTGTTAAGTGTTACGTCGTAGAGAGAGACAATCAGCCCTCGTGGAATGAAACTACAGCTATTTTTACAGTAGGCTTCACACCTCCATGGCAGGCAAAAAGACTCGTACGCCTGATGCTCAATGCGCAGTCAGTCTATGAAGTGTTCAAGAGCCTAGTCCAGAAAAGGTACTCCAGCTATTGTTACCCGACCTACAACAAGAGCAAACACAGTACAACGTCTTTATTAGGCGCTATCTTTGCTGCAGGTTTTATTGCAGTCGGCATCAAGAAACCAAGGCCTGCAAAGAAGAGAAAGACTGAAAGATACATGAGTTCAGGAACTGTAACAGGACATTGCATCAGTTTCTTAGAAACGATTCTCAATGAAATGGACAAGCATCCGAGTATGAAAGGCCACTACATAGTCGTGGACAATGCACCCATTCACACGCATGAAATAAGCATAAAATAATATCAAGTATCGAGGTTATAATTGAGTGTATCTTTTTACCATTCTCCCGGGATTAATACAATTGAACAATTCTGGGCAGTGGCAAAGAGTAAGGCCTAGCGTCATAGGTTTTTGCAGGGTGACACTTTGTCCAAGAGGATTACAGGAGCCTGCCATAGCGTGAAGCAAAGTCACTTCAAAGGGTTCGTCTCGCATTCCTACCAGTGTTCGGATAGATGTCAAAACCGACAACCTATCCAAGCGAATGTGAGATCAGGAAAAAAAAAAGCGATGGAATGGAGTTGATATTCTTGGTCGGTTCCAGTGACGTGAAGAGCGTCTTTCACGAGCGTCCCCGTTTGAAAATCAAGCAACCCCTTGTTCCAATCTGGTGTCCCAGTATATCCAATCTGAGTATTCTTTTATCAGTCTTGCAACAACTGGGCATTGTATTTCTGCTTTTTGAGTATACTTGACTCGCTTTCGAACGGAAAAGGAACGTTTGACTTATTTCCTACCAGTGAAAAAAAGAAAATCGCCAATAGATTTATTTTTTCATCCCATAATACGTGTTTTTCAGACTAACACTATTTTTATATGTACTAAAATACCCAGCTGCGAGTCCTTCATCACAACATTATTCAAGTTCCTTCTCTTGTTGTTGCGCTTGTGTTGCTCCATCACTTGAGCAACATACAGTAGCCCCGCGGATAAATTATACGCAGATAAGTTATATTCTGGCCTAAGTTATTCTTTTCCAATTTCCCGAGGTGTAATGTATCCGCGCAGCTACGCCGAGATAGGTTATATTCTGGCCTTGGTTATATTTTTTGGGTCTCCCGCGCGTATAACTTATCCGCGCGGCTACTGTATCCCACGTCCGTCAGATGAGGAGCACGATCAATGGTACGTAACACCGAAGCGGTGGTCTTAAGAACCGGTTTAGCGTTGGATGCCTCTGGCAAGTCCGGGGGCTGTAGCATGGTATGGCTGGTTGTTGACTGCGAATATTTATTAAGGCATGTATCGGCATACAATAGTCCATCGTTTGCATATGTTTTCAGTCGTTTGTTGTCGACATTGTCTTCAACCATGGCGTTCGATATCCGTTTATACTGTTCTCTGCTGGTTTGACAGACGGTGTGCAAAACAACAATGATTTTCTCTTCATTCTCGATTCCGTTACGCAGGGTATCCTTGGCGATGGAATGTATGGTGCGAACAGATAGATACTTTCCGCTGCTTCGCTGCGGTCATACGTGAACCTCCGATCGGCGTTCCGTGTGTGATTGAGCCCCTCCCCCCAGCGCCTGCACTTGATCACCGGTTCCGTATTCTCGCTCCCGAAGCTGGTGAAGGCCAAGCGGCGCATGTAAGAAGCATCAACGGTGTTTTGAACTTCAGTCACGATCGGTGGCAAGGCAATTGTAGCTCGCTCGATTGGTGTATATAGGACGTCTCCACGAGGACCATCTAGCCATTCGGTTCGCAATCTAGTGTTGCTAACACAATGGGTGTTTCCCTAAACTGGTCCTATCGTAATTGAAAGTTAGTTTGGCGTAAATGGATGGAAGCAGTTTGTTTACCAACAATGGCCTCTAGGGTCATGTTCATTATAATTGCACTGTTTAAGATACTTTTGCACATGATCCATGCACTGGTACGACCTAACCACCGGTCGCTGAGCTTGCTCTCGGGGTGCTGGTCTCGCATCAGGACTTGTTCACTGGATGCCGAAAAGTCTGCGTCACGATTCTGTTGTTGTTCGACGTATTGGCGTGCCTCCTGACGGCTGGTCTCCGTCATATGCTGAATGGTCTTCAGCCCACTCGTCACCTCTCGCTCGATCTCGCCCTCCGCGTAGGCTTGGCGCAGAGCGGGCCATATGGCGGACGTGCGCAATTCATATCCATAGAGAAGCATGGCAGGGGAGAACTTGGCGGATTCGTTTGGCATCGTTCGGATAGCCAGCAGGGCAGCGTTCACAAAGTCGTCCCATCGGTCACTGCTGTTTCGGTCGCGCGCCAGTTTTGCCATGGCTTGCTTGCACCAGCGTCTGATTCATTCGCTCACACAGTCTAACAGTGGCGATTTTCCTTTTTTTTTTTTTACTCGTGGGAAAGCTCTGTCCGCAAGTCGTCCATGTGTGAGCTGTTCGAGAAAGGCGGGGAGTACGTGGAGCCGACCCAAGACGTCTTGGCTGTCAGTATTCGTGTCCTTTTCGCACGTCTATCGAAAGAACCTCTAGTGCGGTCTATTCAAGTGCGAAGTCTCTGATTAATGTTTATCTCTCCAACCGGCAGCCTAATTTCGGACCTGTACCTTGTTCTTTCATCACTAGAGAAATGCTGTCAAGCAGTGTACGATGGTGGTATCGCCTTTGACGAGGAGCCCTTGAAGGATGGCAACTCCATTTGAAGCACTCGAATGCTTCTACCCTGGCAATGACTTGCTTACTTTCTTTTCGCATAAGGATCGGAGTAGCTTTTAGTCATCGCATGCACGATACGGCTTGGCTACTAGTACACGAAAGTAAGTAAGCGACGACAGAGTCGCTGGTCAATGGTTGAATTCTGACCTGCCAAAGCACTTGATAAGACAGCTTGTTTGCTAGCTCTCCCGAGATAACGTACGTACAGTGGTACCACGAATTCTTTTTTACATACTGTATGCAGAACGATAAAAAAGAAACTCAGCTCAATGCCTTTTATTGACTCAGCGAGAAATAGGAAGACAGCAGTAGGTCCTCTTCGACCTCTTCCCATTTGAGATTACGGTGGCCCTCGTTCACGACCGGGTTCCTCAGCAGTCACTGAGCTGGATATGCCTACAGCCGATCGTCTGTGATCTGATAGCCACCCAGGATCGAGCATAGACAATATCAAGCGAGATCGACCTTCGATTCTCAAACCTAGACAGAGACAAAGACAGAGAAAGTCCACGAGCTTATGCTGTTGAAGAAAGAAAAAGAGAGCAAACAGACTGGGTGAGGAAGAGAAGCAACTGTCTTTCCTCAGCGATACAATTATCATATATGTAAGATCCGAATAGATGTATATGTATATAATATATTGTATATTTCTATTACTATAATCAAAGGTCTGGAGTTTGAGTTTAAGTTGGTGTTTGTGTGTGCCTGTCGGCAACTGCACATGTCAAACGGCGTGGCGCGGCTTACAGATATGCACGCTGACGCTTGGCATTGCGTACAGAAACCGGCTGTCAAACGGCGTGCTACGGCTTATAGCTCCCCGAAAGAAGTAGCGCAGTGACGCTTGACAATAAGCACAGAAACTGGCAGTTCAACGGCGTGCTACGGCTTATAGCTTCTGCGAAAGAAGTAGCGCAGTGCCGCTAAACCAGGATTCAATATATGACACAAGATCGACGGAACGAGCATGCTAAAAACAGGAGCGGTAATGACCAAGACATTCTACATGCTTCTTTTCAATACAGTGTCACGAGCATATACACGGAAACAAACCTTTCGGCACCTTTACTTTTCCGTAACGTTGCATAGCACAAGGGCACTGTGCAGCCAGAGGACCTAGGAGCTTGACGAGGCATCCGATCTCGTGTGAGCAAAATGTGAATAGAATGGTAATGTGCACTACCTTTGATACAGCATTCGCCTATGTTGCGACGGCGCCACAATAGCACAATCCTGGATACCAGACACATTCGACACACCAATTCCGTACAAACAGAGGTCATCCTACCTTTTCCAGTATACACTAACCTTTGTACGAGTCTCTCGGCATTTGCCTCAAGACACAGTCTAACTTGCACCCCGCGGTACATCAACCAAGACAAAACTGACTCATTGCAATCTACAAAAAAGACGTGAAGAGGGCTCGTAAACTGCATCGTGTTAAATACCGCGTTCGTATGCGTTGTGTGCAGCGTGTCACCGATGACAGATGAGCGTGTGGATGACGAAGACTTGAGCAGCGTGCACTGGAAAGCGTGGCATCTACAAACAGACGTGAAGACGGCTCGTAAAGATGCATCGTGTCAAATACCGCGCTCGTAAGTGTTGCGTGCAGCGTGTCACCGATGACAGATGAGCGTGTGGATGACGAGGACGTGAGCAACGTGCACTGGACAGCGTGGCATCTACAAACAGACGTGAAGAATGCCAGGATAGCTCGTGGTATCGAAGTGTTTTCAATGCACTGTGGATGGACTTGGTTTGGAACCTGGAACTGGGGTGATCTGCGAGCTTATTGGCTAAGTGATGAACACGAAAATAGCTTGGTATCGATGCACTGTGTTGTAGTGCTGGTACTTGCACATGTCCATTGTCACCTAAGAGAGAGGATGGCTGTAGCATGGAAAGGTTAGTAAGAGGCCTGTCTGCAGTGTTGGCGGCTTGGCTGGGGATGGTACGCAGTGATGGATCAATTTCTGTGCATGGATGGATGTGGTGAAAAACCTGTTCTGATGTGGATATGCGTTGATGGTGGCGTGGCCACCGCCAAGGAGTGCGTGCTGCTTTTTTATCAGTGTGCTGTGCTGTGCGGTCTTGTGTTACCGGACACGAGGTGCAAGTGGGCGTGTTTGAGTCTGTGCAACGCGTCATGCCGGTCGGCGTGCGGCAATTGGAATCTTGCATGATTACAACTCAGGGACGTACCTTTGCTGGTGTCCCTCAATGCTTGCT